>CM044447.1:879785-929333 GCA_024363595.1 Xenopus borealis | reverse complement strand
AAAAAAAAAAAAAAAAAAAAGCAGCCACTAGCCACAAAGTGGAAATTGAGTTTACTTATAATAGTACTTCAGTTTAAAATGCCCCTGTTATTTGTAGGTTGTGGCGGCAGAACTTAAAAAAGCACTTGTGGGTCCTCCAGATCTCACGGAACTTATAAGTCTTAATTGCTAATGACAGGCGACAGGTCTTTTGCTGTTCTAGTGAGCTACTGTTGTACCAGTCCCAATATATAAATGGAACTTAGGTAGCACTTGCCAAACTGTGAAGGAAGATTCCTAATGACTCTCCAGTGGGACTCTTGTCTTTGGAGAACATAACGTGATAATGGGACAAAACCTTCTTTGTAACTTGTTTGCTTAAAATTCCAGATGTTTGGGCTTAGTTAAGAATACAGTAGCTATTTTCTTGGTTTGACTTTAAACTGTACTTACATATCACTAGGGTTGCCACCTGGCTGGTATTTTTGATGGTTGATCCCAATATTATTAATAGGAAAAAAAGGTAAATATATAGGAAGAACGGTATTTTTTTCAAGAAAAGGTGGCAACCCTACTTATACCCTTTTAACTGCACCAATAAAATTATAATCATGTTATCCATTATTGCACAACTGCAACTAGAGTTGACACCTTTTCTTGAAAAAAATACCGGCCTTCCTATATATTTATCTTTTTTTCCTATTAACATTGGGGTCAACCACTAAAAATACCGGCCAGGCCAGTAAAATACCGGCCAGGTGGCAACCCTAACTGCAACACGACGTCCAACAGCTGGGGTGGTTTCATCCAACCGAGTTCAAGAGAATTTTATAAGCATAGCTACAAAAGCTACACATATCTGTCAAAAACAAGCCATGACACATACATTTGTGAAGTTGATGGTCTTTTCACTTTTCAGTGTTATGTTTTTGTTATAGTTTATTCCTATGCGCCACTTACTCTCTCCCTCAGGTTCTTGCTCTAATGCCCCCACCTTGTGCCGTAAGCGAGGGCATTGTTTGTAAAACAAAAGTGCATTCTCTAAAGTAATAATATTTTTGGCTGACTAGACCAGCATATTTCATGAAAATGCCCATTACTGTAGTGATGAAAGAGAAGGAGACAATGGTCTATTACACTTCTCAAATGTCTGCTTTCTCTCTCACCGGCTTAACCCAAATCTCCGACAGGGAAGTTTCTCTTGAAGAAATCTCTCTGCTAAGCTGCATTTTTTTCTTGCTTGGCTTGTTGCCCTATAAACATGGTGTTTCTATGGCAACAATCTAAAAAAACTGATTTTGATGTGCCCTTCTGCATTTAAGAAAGAACAGCTTAAGAGTAAACATATGTACAGGTAAAGCATCAGAAATTATGTCATCTATAATGTGAGATTTACTTTCAGCTTTTCTCTTTCTCCACAAAATTGTAAAAGTTAAGAATCATCCTTGCTCACAAGCAGTTGCCAGTTGTGATTAGTTCCTCTCATAAGTTTTATAAAGCGAGGAAGCTTTATTCTTTGGTCTTCACATAGTACCAAGGTTGGATACACTAATGAAGCTCCAGTATAACTTTTGGACCCTAAGAAATGGAACTTAGAGAACTCAAGGAACAGGGACTCTGTAAATGAGGTAAACAGGAGAAAAGGTAGTGGGTAGAAGTTTATTACATTACGTGCTACTATAATTATGGGAAAACAAGAGGCTCATTAATTTGGATTCCATTTAATAATAGTAAATTAACTCTGAAGAGCCTAAATTTGCACTCTCCCATCACATTATTTATGGTTACCATTGCTCTAAATATACAGAATAAACCAAGAGATGATGAAGAAAGAATTGGCAATATTCCATGTGAGATGTATTTCTCACAACAGCTCAATGCTTGCTATGGTTACACATGCCAAATTCACACTGGGAAGCAAAGGTTAGAGTCAGGCAGAATGGAATTTGGGCACTTTCTCAATGGTTTAATGAGAAGTGTTTGTAGTGGGAGATACTGCTGCACCCATGCATGGGAGATTAGCCGATTGTGTGGCAAAGGTCAACACATCAAAATCATCTAGGAAAGTTCAAAATAATTGCTATTGAGAGACGAGATCCAGAACAAATTGCCATTCAGCTCTTAAATGAGAAAACACTGGCAGATTCCACACCATTTGTTTTCTTATCGAGTGAAGAAGTTTACAGTTATTTTCCCAAGAAACATTTCTTTGTTGCTAAGGAGAACAAAACGCCCTTTTAACGGCCTCTTAAAATGCATTTCTGCTGCAGAGTAATTTATGAGCAAGTTAGGAACTAGAGAGATTATCTGCTTTGCCTTTCCCTATTCTAACAAAGGATAAAGGGAAACACAATCAGGATCTTTCTTAAAGAGCATACGTTATCTGCTGGTTAATGTTTACTTAATTATATTTCATGAAATGCTTATGAAGCCGGAGCAAAGAGCAAAAACAGGCACAAAACTCTATAATGGAAGAGTTGCGCATTGTTGTGAATACAGTGCTGCCTGCTTTCTGCAGTGCTGCATTCAGAGGATGCGGATGATAAAGCCAGGTACATAGGCTTCTAATGGAATGTCGCACTAGCTTGTATGTTAGTTAGGGGTGCAGGCTAGGAAGCACCAGGGGCAGCAAGATCCATGTTCTTACCAGTTCCTATGAAGGCCTGTCAAGAGAAGACCTCATCAACGCACAATTTTAGTCCCTTTCCAATGGGAAAAGCAAAATATCTATCAGAGAGGCAGTCTGGGACGCCCATATAGACCCAGAGACAGACACAGACAGAGAAAAGGCTGATTCAGTCTGAAGGGACCAAGTTGGCAGCTTAAATCTGCCTGTGTATGGTCAAGTTAACATGAGGTTAAATGTGAATTTTAGAGGATAGGAATGATGTGTCTGATTAGTTATCCTCTGGATAATGCTATGTAGCATTTAATGATTATTAATGATGATTTTCGTATTATCGCAATAAAATCACACAGAAACACCTTCTACTAAATTCAATTCTTATGTAAATTATTGGTGTGTATTTCAGTGTAGGCAGTTTTTCTATAGTCCCTTAATTCCTCAGCCTCCACCCATGGATTGAGGGAAAGAAAGATGAGACAGCTGACCTTTTAAAATCCAGCAGCAAAATAATGACGGGGATATAAACATAAGCTGAGAAAAGCTGTTTTTGGGTTTGGAAAACTAAAATTGCCTTAAGTCCACATCTAAGTCAAATAAGTATAAGAGGCCTGTGTGGTCTGAAGACATTGATAACCTGAGCAGTAGTAATGGGTGAATCTATCCCGTTTCGCTTCGACAAAAAATTCACGAATTTCTAGCGAAACTCTCAAATTGGCAAAACGAGTGGCGTCACATCGATTTCGACGCGCGTCTCTTTTTTTTACACCAAATTTTCGGCAGCCGAATTTTCGCTGGCATTTCGAGAATTTATTCTCCGACGGCGAATCGTCTGGCGAATAAATTCGCCCATCACTACTGAGCATTAAATAATTGTGATTGATTGATCACTATTGTTTGAGCATCCTGAGCAAATAAACCCCAAAACAACACCAACAGGGCTTGGCTCTCAGCACAGATCTTGTGAATCACTTTTCACCCTTCAGTCAGGGAGAAGGATAGAAATACTGACTACAGAAAGAAAGTAGATAAGAGATGAAAAATTGGGAAATTACAGAATAAGCTTTGGCACAGCTTCAGACAAAAGTAATGAAATGCGATTATTTTTCATGAAGCATTTTTTTGGTTATTCCAGTCCATTAAACAGTCTTATTATGGTAAGAGTTGAGCATGTAGGATGGCTTCTGCCGTACTGGGAAATGTACTTCTCTTTATTTCCTGTTGGGCCAAATATTGTTTCAAGCAGGCACCATGGGAAGCCTTTGATTCTTGTGCCAGTGCAACTCTATATACCAAGCAGGGGAGGATTAGTAAAGGCTTTTGCCCCGGACTCAGCTGTCAACATGAACCTGTTGCTCCTTCCTTTATATGCAGGAAAATTTCTGAAATTGGGTGCTGGGCCCTCTAGACCAGTGATCCCCAACCAGTAGCTTGTGAGTAACATGTTGCTCTCCAGCCCCTTGGATGTTGCTCTTCATGCCTTGAAAGCAATTGTTTATTTTTAAATTCCAGGCTTGGAAGCAAGTTTTAATTGCATAAAAATGAATTATAGTGCCAAGTAGAGCCTCCTGTAGGCTGCCAGTCCACATAGAGGCAACCAAATAATCAATTACGCCACTTCTTTGACACCCCAAGGGATTTTTTCATGCTTGTGTTGCTCCCCAACTCTTTTTACATTTGAATGTGGCTCACGGTTAAGAAATGTTGGGGTCCCCTGCTCTAGAGACTAAGTGCCCTTGAATAGACTCTATGAAAGGCTTGCCACTTGTTGTCTGGGCAGGGCACATGATATTGGAGGAGCAGGTGACAATTCATGGTGGGTCTATGATATCAACAATTGGCTGATGAAGGCACTATTGACCTCAAAGTCTTGTACAGTCCTGTGGAAATCTGGACTGGCATTTTTCACCCAGACAGCCCTATCAGAACCGGAGTTGTCCAGGTGAAAACAGAAAGGTGATCTCATTTAAAAATTATCATTTAAAAATGATCCTCAAAATACCTATACAATTCAATAGCCAGTCTTGTGTAAAATTACTAGCATTATATAAGAATACAATAGTATTGTGTTACACAGTATTAACTGAAAGTGATTTCATTTTTCAGAAATGCAATTGTCTCTGTGAAATCCCATATGACTGTATGCTCATATTTGGGTTAAAGGGAAACATAAGCTCACATGCAGCTCAACTGGATACTAGAACTGCCTTAGGGAGCTCTGAACATCTTCCACTTAAAGTGCCATGGACTTCACTCATCTGAAGCTTTGCCATGTTAAACAATTAATATTATTGTAGATATCCGTGAATGAATAAGTGATGGGGTGTAATTAAGCTAACTTCATCCAAACTGCCCATCAGTAACACATAGGTTGAGACATAGATGGGGAGAACAATACAATATACGGCCAAAAGTTTAGGGACACCTGCCTGTGCAACATTTCATTCCCTTATTAATATAAAGTTGGTTCTCTCTTTGTGGCTCTCAAAACCTCTACTCTGGAAAGGTCCCAATTGAATTGTTGTTGGTGGGATTTGCTTCCATTGATTTGGGCAATGATTCTGGGCATCAGGTCTGACTCCCCTTTCTAGTTCATTCCATTTGGTTTGAGTTCAGGGCTCTATGCAGTCAAGTTCTTCCACTCCCATCTGAGCAAACCTTTTCTGCACAGACCTCACTTTGTGTATGGGGGCACTTTGTGTATGGGGGCTTTATTGTGCTAACCAACCTGTTGCCCCAAAATAGGAAGAACAGAATTGTGTGTCATTGTATTTTGTACTGGCACCAGTGTCAGCACTTAAATGGCTGATTCCAAATGTTAGAAGGGCTTTATGGATACAGTTGGCCATGTCTATGTCATTCCACATATAAAATCTAGTGATGGGCAAATTCTCGGCGCATTTGTCCAAAAACGGACGCCAGCATCCAAAATGAGATGCAGACAGCATTTCGTGAAATTTTTGCCATTTCACAAATTTCCTGAGAAATTTGTGAAAAATTAGGTGAAAAGCCCCAGATTTGCCCATCACTAAAAAAAAATCAGTTTTAAACTTTTTCCTTGAAAAATATTTTTGCATGTGTTGAATACTATTGCTGATGTAGCTTTAAGAGTCGCCACTCCTTTATTTCATTTATACCTTGTATCAATATTCCCTCCCTTACACTGGTTAGCTCTGCTATTTGGATTTTGCTGCCCTTTTATACACAGGATAGGTGTGTTTCTTTGCTCTGCCCCCCCCCCCATATACACACATATACACACTCAGCTTCATATAATGGTCGCACAGCAGCACATTTGGAAACAAACCCTGCCAGCCGCACCTCTGTTGACAAAGGGTTGATTTGGAACTAGGGTTGCCACCTGGCCGGTATTTTTGATGGTTGATCCCAATGTTATTAATAGGAAGAAAAGATAAACATATAGGAAGGCCGGTATTTTTTTCAGGAAAAGGTGACAACCCTACATGGAACCGGTGCCAGGCTGATAAAGGTGTAACATGTTGCTGGGAATAAATCCTATTTAAGGGAAAATACATGAATTTGAGAGAGAGCAGGATATAATACCACCACATATGCATGTGTTTATCTTGACATTTTGGACTATAGCCCTAACACCCACACAGTGAGGTTAATGCAACATTCCAGGTATTGGGCACCATTCAAGAAATCTTTGCCAACTCATCAGTAAAGACTCACTTGTCCATGATTCCACATGTTCTAAATCAGTGATCCCCAACCAGTAGCTCGTGAGTAACATGTTGCTCTCCAACCCCTTGGATGTTGCTCTCAGTGGCCTCAAAGCAGGTGATTATTTTTTAATTAATGGCTTGGAGGCAAGTTTTGGTTGTATAAAAACCAGGTGCACTGCCAAACAGAGCCTCAATGTAGGTTGACAATCCACATAGGGGGTACCAAATGGCCAATCACAGCACTTATTTGCACCCCAAGAACATTTTTCATCCTATTGTTGCTCCCCAACTCCTTTTACCTCTGAATGTTGCTCTCTGGTTCAAAAGGTTGGGGACCTCTGTTCTAAAAAAAAGGGTCTGCAGCCACTTATTATCCAGGCATTCCAAGACACTCCAACCATTGTGGTAGACCAAGGCTGATCATCACTGGTCAAACCCACCCAAAGACAATATGAGCTTACTATAGGGTGTGATGCACAAGTAAATATGGAGACATTGAGTAAATAAATGCTACTGGGTATTTCTCCAGTACTGCATGTAGCAGCAGAGCTATATTCTTCCCTAACAGTATATGCAGCATATTTTCTATTTAAACGTATCCTAACACAATGAGTCATAATCTTTAGAAAGTATTCCATAAGTCTATGGGGTGAAGCTTATACTGAAAGGCCTTATGTTTGTTCTTTGCAAACATCACATTGTAATAAGATCATGCCATGGGAACAGGTAAGAACTTGACCCAGTGAAACAGCTGCACTGATTGGCTGCCATACACAACAAAGGCGTTGGGGCTAAACAATAGTAAGTGGGGTAAAGTGAATAATGTGCCATGCACGGGAATTGTGAGTGGTGTATGATGTGGTTTCTTATTGTTATCATTATTATCAGTAGCTCTTGGTCTGATTATTTGTTCTTATATAGGGCACTCTGCTTTCTTTCATTCACACATTCCTTATCTCCCTCACATTCTATTCATTCCTAGGGCAGATAAAGGCAATCTGTGGGCAGACAGAGTTATAAAGTTCCTAGCCCCCGCAACCAGGAAAATGTTTCTGTATTCAAAGAAATAAGCAAGCAGGACACCAACAACTTTTCCCTTTTTCTACTGGTTGTTTTAGTATGTTTTCTTGTATGTTTAATGCCTATAAAACAGTTATTGTACAGCGCTGTTATAAATACGCTAAAGAAATATAATATTTATGTAATAACCCTAATACAACTGTCACAGCCCCATCTAATAATATCTGTAAGCTGTTTGTATACATATAACTCAAATGATCTTTTCTTTCCAGTCTGGGCTACCTGCAGGAAAATGCAGTTCAACGTCAATGCTGATGAGTTTTGGATTTACTGAAATACAATAGGATCATGAGCTGGCAACAACAGATTCAACAAGATCAGACAGAAAAAAACACCCGGTCAGCAGAAGAAACGCAAATAGTTTTTTTTATGCTAAATGAGTCATGTATTATAGGCATTGAATATAAAGCAGCTGGTGTTTCAGTTTGGCCGCCCTGGCTGTAGACTATGATCTTTTGCATTTTGTTCTGATATAATTATAATACAATAAAAGTTAATCATTGAGAGAAATGAATAGCAGAGTGGGTTTGCAATCAATAGAAGTAATATAAAACAAAAAAACAACTACGGGCTACAACCAGTGTAAACACTACACTCATGCTTACAAAATGGTACCATTAATAAAGGTTGGGGGGATCCAGAAAACTTAATTCCAATATCTGTTTTTTTTTTATCATATCAGCCTTTGGTGACAGCGTTCATTAAAGTTGTGCCAAGTACCGTTGCATCTGTCCCTCCTGAAGAATTGTGTAGTGTAGTGCTATTGAATCATTTACTACTACACACACATTTACATGTGCAACTAGGGTCGCCACCTACATTGCTGGTAAATTTGTAATACCGGCCCCAGCCTTGGCAGGTGTTTTACCGGCAACCCTAGCTGCAACCGGTTAGTATGTGGGGGGGGGTATATGTTCTTTGTTGGTTTTTAAAACCATTAGGGCAAACTATCACATTTGTGCCTGAAAGGAAGACAGTGGGTTTGGTGCTTCAATGAATTCATCATAGACCATTGAGGAAGAGGTCATCAAATGGGTAGATGTTTCCTAATGTGGCCATCTACAGTACACTGTAGGTGCAGGTGAATTTTAAAACACAAGACAACTGCTAAAGATGGCTCTGTCTAGGGTTGGCAGCCACCTGCTTTCGGTTGCTTAAAAGGATCATGCTCAGTGGAACCAAGCCGTACCAGGTAGACTCTGAACCAAGACCAAAATTGAGTCAGCAAGACATGGAGACCTCCAACCCGCTGCTGGTTGGCTGGAACAACTGTTGGTGGTTTATCTTTGCATCTGTATCTCAAGGTACTTCCACATTTATACTCATTCAGATGCCAACAAATAAAGCACTATAAAGCTATCTCATAAATGTTTCCCGTTTATCTGATGATTCAGAAGAACAAAATGCTCCCACACCAAAATGTCCATGCCAGTTCTGGGCACAGAGTTGGGTTCATGTTCTGTTTTCTCTTTTCTGCCTAACCAAACATGACCCAGAGTTCATCATTATCCAGTTCTCTTGCACTACTAATGGCTGTCTCCAAACTGACACACCCAGCAAAGCTGAACTTTAGAAGGACTACTTCTGCTTTATCCCATCACAGCCCTTCCAGCAGGGAAAGAACACGTCAGGATTCTGATATAGGCAGTACAAGTAGCATTCTAGCTGATGTATGTGTATAAACCTTTGTCCGTTGTATAAAGCCAAAGTCCTGATGAAAAAAAAAGAATAAATACATAAAATGGTCTGTACTGTATGTGGCAACTGTCACTGTATGTTTTTTAATGTGTGCATTGGTCTTAGAAGTTTTTTAGCCTCCACAAGACCTTTGGCCAAGTTCCTTCATTATACTAAAACATTTACTGCTTAAAAAGGAGACTGACTATTGTCCTGAGCCAAAGGCAATGGTTAATAATTCCAGGCAGGCTTGGAGATGGACACATTGGACAGGAACATTAGGCGGGCACATGCCATATGCAGAGTTTGCTATTGCCCAAATACTTTAAAGGGGTACAGCCATATGTGTCATTTTCTATCAGCGCTCCATGTTTACTGCATATGTTTGTGTATACATTATGCTGAACAAAGATCTTTGTATCATGTCTGCTTTGGAGATGTTTCATGAATAACTTGCCCTTAAGGATAGGCCAGAGTTCAAGTACCTGGTGCTGTAGAGCAATAGTCAAGCCTTACTAATATTTCCGCTGTTGTAAGTTTAATGCTGTAGGCTAAACAGCGAATTCTTTTGTGACATCCATAACTGTCTATCCATTGTCTATGGCCTGTTATGTGTTTTCCCCTCTTTGCTCATTTTTCTAAGCTGACTTGGTAGGCCCAACCAGGACTGGACTGAGAATCAAAATAGGCCCTGGCATTTCAGTTACACAGAGGCCCAATCAGCCCACATAGAGGCCCAAACAGCCCCCACCAGCCCACTAAATACTGATTTCTATGGCACCTTATAGCAGCCCATCTGGCATTTGCCCTAACCCATATATTGCCAGTCCGGGCCTGGGCCCAACCAGAAAGTACTTACTATTCACACAGCAATAGGAAGATATGGCAGTTTTGGGGGAACTTGAACCTGATCAAAGTAGACTTTGGCCAGAAGCCATAACTGGTGGTCTGCACTGCCATGGCAGCGATTCCTAACAATCCTTAGCAGTACTGCTCCTGCTCCTGTTTTTTTCTTTATGTATTGACTCGCTGTCCTTGCTTTACTGTAAAACAATACCTACCTCATAATGATCTCATGTGATTACACGTGTGTGTCTTCTTCTCTTGCCTACATATAAGCACAGTAATATGTACACAATCCCCATTGCTTTGTTTCCCTTCCATTCTGCTCATGTTTATGTCAAGAACAATGATTTTTTTTTTTGCAGTAACAACAAAGGCTGGTAAATGTTTGTGCTTTTCTTCTGCCCGCTTGTGAAAACAGGTTTTTCCTCTCCACTCCCTAAAAGCAGCTTAAAAAGTGCAAATACATTCCATGAAAAATGTAAGACTTGAGGCGACAGAAAAGCTGAAGTGAAAAAGGAGGTAATTACCCTTGTTTGCCCTGTGTCTAAGAGGGACAAAGCAGTGACATGTAAACTGCCATTCTATAATCAATATGTATGTTACAATTAGCGCACACAGAAGTTATTTCATGGCAAGCCGTTTAGGTTAAACAAAACTCTGCACCAAGTTCCAAAACAAGAGCTTGTTCAACTGATATCTTGGTGTCTGTGGTTCAGGCAGGTTTGAAAATAATGTTGGGCGAAGACCCATCAGCCTTTTTTGGTCAGTTGTTTTCCCTGAGACCAGACGATCAGACCAGGTATTTAGCAGCACTTCTGTCTGTGGACAAATATGAAAGATATGATTGGGACCAGGATATGATCTCCTGGCTGAGGAACAAGATACAATATGTCTCATTAATGACAAGCGCACAAGGTGGAAATTGTAAAAAAATTAACAAATCTGGCTACCCAATTAATCAACCAACCACATAAAGGTGATTCAACCTCTTGGTCCTCGGGGACAGGCTAAAAACAGGAATACATGCTGAACCCAATGTAGACCCCATGCCATGTCCAGATGCAATCTTTGGTCTGTTCAAACAGGGCCAATGTCTTATGCTTTAAGGGTACCCCTTACTGCTCATATGTCAGCGGGCACAGGTCAACCCTGTCCTTATCATCAGTTATGGGTTAGGTAGTGGGGATGCCTATGTGCCAACTACCCCTGCTAAATGCAGGCACTGATGTATTCACGGAGCGCTACAGGACTCCTAGACAAGCCCATAGACCTGCAAAATACCAGGGACAGAGAAAGGCAGTGTGCAAAGTGCATGAAAAAAGTAGTTTACATTAGTGTAAATTTGCTTCTCCATTTGTCCTCCCTTGATCCACCGTCCCTTGAATTCCACTATAAATAACATTGGAGTTGGTAGGATTTCAGAGATGCACACTACAACTTTGAAATCCTAAACATTCCAAAAGGCAGAAGTGAATGTAACAGTGCCATGGTCTAATAAATCTCCCTGAAATCCATGCACTGAAGTAGAGAGTTCAAGATCTGTGCCCTTACATTCCTATTGTACTGACTCATATGTGAGCAGGATCTGTTTATGGTCAAAAGAGGCTTTTTTCCAAACTGAGGTCTCCTCCTAGGGATGGATAAGCAAACTGCAGGACTCTTTGGATTGCTTGATTATGAAAGCAATGTCTGAGACTTGTTTCTGAAAACCAAGTTAAGGCACCAGCTTTGTGGATATATGGGTAGACACCGAGCACCTCCACATTTAAACCCAACTAAAACCTGAGTATTCAGACTAATGCTCAGTAACTAATGTAGCCAAATAAATAGAGAAACCAATGGAAAAACGCTACAGCCAAAACATAGTTCACATAGTAAGGATTTAATATCCCTTACTGCAACCCCTTTGCTGCCTGGATCCTATTCTCATGTGCCCTAAGGTCAAACAGAACTTTCTCCAGAAGACAACTTCCAGGTTACTATAGATTGCAGAGGTATCATGGACAAATTTGTTGATCTCAATTTAATTGTTGCATTGTGCAGGGGTCTTGTGTTTTGTGTGGGGGTTTCTCTGAATAGCATCAGGTTGGTGAGGGTATCATATTAGAGTTGTAAAGGGGATTACTGGAAAATGTTTGAAAACCCCTTGGCATTTTCTCAACCACCTCTTACTAACACCTAGAGGCGCATGGGCAAATTCAGGGAGATTAGGTGCCCCGACAACAAATCTCCTCTTCTTCAGCTCCTCGAACTGCCTTTTCCAGCCTTCCTGTTGGCTAAAATGAAAAATCGCCAGTGGGATGGCACTCGCGACGCTTAATTTTTTTCCGAAGTTGCCCCAAAGTTTCCTTGTGAGGCTATAGTATGACTTTAGTAAGACTATAGTATGAAAGTCTCATGTTAATGTGCAGGTCTCAGGATACTGACCATAAGGCACAAGGGTGTCATGCTGGTGAATAAATATCAGGTTTCACATTAATAATAGTGAGATGCTGGTCCTGGGTCCCTTACTGTATATAGACTGCAGCTCTGAGGTTTGTCAGTGCACATCTCAGAGTTCCTGGTTATTTTTTTGTTTGCTACTCCTTCATCACTTAAAATTTATTGTTACCACCTCTATGCTGATGATACTCAGATCTATCTCTCCTCTTCTGATCTCAACCCAGAACTCCTAACTCGTGTCTCCTCCTGCCTGTTCTCTATGTCTATTTGGATGTCACAATGCTACCTTAAATTAAACCTCTTTAAAACAAAATGGTTCTCTTTTCCTCCAACTAACACCAGTAACAACTCTTCTCTCATAACCTCCTCACATGTTAGTACTCAAGACTTTGCAAGAGCTGCACCCCTCCTCTGGAATTCTCTCCCACGGTCTGTCTGACTTTTTCCCAACCTTTCTGCCTTAAAAAGATCTCTTAAATGTACTTCTATACAGAAGCCTCCCCTCACTCTGCTTAACTATCAAATGCAATACCACATACAGTACCACACTTACCCACTTAATTCTGATCTTTCCCACTCCCACACCTTGTGTCTTATTCCCTTCCCTTTAGATTGTAAGCTCTTTTTGCACACGGCCTTCCTTGCCTGTTGTACCAGTATTGGTTGTGATGTATGTAACTCTGTTTATTCTATGTATGTAATTTGTGTGACTTAGTTGTATAAACACATTTACTTTACAGAGCTGCAAAATATGCTGGTGATACATGTTAATAATAATATTGCACATATCCTTGAATTCCAACGAAGGGCTTAGATGTTCTTGGACTGAATAGAGAGGTTATAACATGATGAGCCACTAGAGAGCAGGGTTTGCACAGGTTTTCACTGTTACATACATTCTGCAGATATATATATATATATATATATATGTGTGTGTATCAGAGTTATTTCATAGAGACACATCAGAAACCTTCATACACTGACATCATGGACACAAAGAGGCCCATTTATCAACATTCTCATTTTAGTGGTTTTTGAAATCACGAACAATCTAATAAAAAAATATGAAAACCTCTACAATTTCCAGTTTTTGAGCAATTACTAGTGAAAACAAATCTGAAATGGCTAAAAGAAGGTCCATTAGAATCAGTGCAGCTCCCATTGACTCTATAGGACCTTGATTGCTTTTTTTCTGCCATTTTATATTATGGCTTTACATGGTTTTTACACTTTATAAATCTCAAAGTTTAATTTGCAGAGAAATAAAAAACACAATTAGAAATTCAAATGTTAGTCTTTATAGTTTTTGGATAACTGACAGCCCACAAGTAAATGTAAATCTTAACTTTTACTTATATAACCAATACCATGTACTGTAACATTAGGGTTTTTAAGTTTTTTTTCTTAAATTACTAGAAATTACAAAATATATTGTTGGTTGATCAATTGCCAAAAATGACCCTCGAATCCTGATTTTATCCTTGACATAGGTAATAATAAATTCAAAATGTTCCAGCTGAACAGTTGAATGAACTGGAACAATCTTCACACATTTACAGAATTCTCATTAATAACGGCACATCAAACCAATAAACACAATGTGAATGTTTTTGTTTTATTAGTTAGAAAAATACATACAAATATAAAATACATTTCCTTATATATATAAAATAAATATACATATAAAACTGATTCTCTCTCTGGGATCCATACTGTAAACATGATTCATCCCATGAAGATCCATCTGAAATGAGTAATGTGTCTTCAGTGCAGAAATTCACTTTGCAAACTGATGGATTTGGTGATGTTGGGGCAGTGGCGATATTGCAGATCTATGGGCCCTATTGAGAAATTGGAACTGCCTCCAGCTACCATGCCACTTGCCACTCCTCATGCACTCCTCCAATATTAATAGTAGTAATAAAGGTTTGTCGTCTTTTATTTCTTCTTCCAAAAGAAATATAATGCCAAGATTGGAGCTGAATTACATAGAGAGTCCATAGCTTTACTTCTGTTGTTATCAGATGAGACCACGGCATGAGATGGTTCCTTATGCTTCAGGGATTTAGCATCTTTCTTCTTTATGTTTTTCAGTCGTTTGAAACTGTTTAGCCAATTGAAGCCATAGTACTGCTGTGCAGTTAATCTGTTGTAAGTCTGCAAACCATACCTCAACCAGTCCTGCAAAACTTTGTTACAGTGTATTCTCAAAGTAAACAAAGGGGACAACTCATTCTTTTCCAGGGAATTGTCTGTCCTTTTCTCATCTTCTTTAACTCTTTTCTCATCTTCTTTAACACTTTTCTCATCTTCTTTCTTTTTCTCATCTTCTTTCATCCTTTTCTCATCTTCTTTCTTTTTCACATCTTCTTTCATCCTTTTCACATCTTCTTTCTTTTTCTCATCTTCTTTCATCCTTTTCTCATCTTCTTTCTTTTTCTCATCTTCTTTCATCCTTTTCTCATCTTCTTTCTTTTTCTCATCTTCTTTCATCCTTTTCTCATCTTCTTTCATCCTTTTCTCATCTTCTTTCATCCTTTTCACATCTTCTTTCTTTTTCTCATCTTCTTTCATCCTTTTCTCATCATCTTTCTTTTTATCATCTTCTTTCATCCTTTTCTCATCTTCTTTCATCCTTTTCTCATCTTCTTTCATCCTTTTCCTATCTTCTTTCATATTTTTCTCATCTTCTTTCTCTCTTTGTTTCTGTAAACACAGATGATGTACAGGCTAGTATCTTTCTTTTTATTCTGCCTAATCTTCTGGGTAAAGCAGTAATCTCCCCCCTCTCTAAACACTTAATTAGATGTTTTCTCATTCTCTTCCCATTGTACCAACAAGTGGGGTCTCCATTGGACAGGAACTCAAATGCATTAGCAATGGCATAAACCCCACAGTCATAACCATTTTGGTGTTGATCTACATTGAGTTGCTTCATGGATTTTGTAGGTTCATGTATCACTTTCCCATAGAATTCGTTGATTTGTTTCTCCACTTGATGGGGAAGTTTCCTTTCTTTCATGCTGTCTGCTATCTCAACATGGTCAGATCTGAAACAGCTGGCCAGCCAGTGATTCCTCATATTGTTGAATTGAAGCTCAGACAGGAGACAGGTTTG
Source organism: Xenopus borealis (assembly GCA_024363595.1). Taxonomy (NCBI): domain Eukaryota; kingdom Metazoa; phylum Chordata; class Amphibia; order Anura; family Pipidae; genus Xenopus; species Xenopus borealis. The sequence goes on along the minus strand of CM044447.1, from coordinate 913,879 downwards.
ACCTCCCTCTGTGTTAAACTGCCTCTTCAAAAGTTCCTGTGCTGCGTCTATGATTCTGTCATCCAGCCAGGCATCAGATTGCAACTCTTCTTTGTACTTCTTCGTCAGATTGAGATCTGGGAGCCAATCATTGGTTTCCGGAGTGAAGAAAACATGTTTCTTGAGCTTTAGATTTTTCTCTTCTAGATGAAGTTTTTACTGATACCTTCTGTTTCTTAAATTTCTTCAAGATTTTACACTTGGGAAAACAGCCCATTTCCGTTTTCATCTTTTCTAAAAAGCTTTTTAAAGGGTTTGACTGTTGATTTTCTGATCACTTTCAAAAGAAGTGGTAATTTAACAGAAACCATCATAAAGTTGTGCTCATAAGTTTACATACCCTGACAGAATTTATGATTTCTTAACCATTTTTCAGAGAATATGAATCAGAATCAGAATCAGAATGGGCTTTATTGCCAGGTATGTTTTCACATACTAGGAATTCGTTTAAGTGACAGAGCTCAACAGACACGGGTAATAAAAAGAGTATAAACAAGTATACAGAATGTACAAAATATACAGAATACAAAGAATAATGTGCAATTAGCAAATAAAGTGTTAACACAAACCATTTCTTTCACTCATGGTTAGTGGTTGGCTGAAGCCATATATTGTAGTAATCACTACATAAACTACCTGATCAAAAATGTACATGTACATACCCCAGTTCCATAATACCATGTATTGCCCCTTTTAACATCAGTGACAGCTTGAAGTATTTTGTGGTAGTTGTGGATGACGCTCTTTATCTTCTCAGACAAAGGTAAAGCTACCCATTCTTCCTGGCAAACAGACTGAGATGGCCACTCCAGAACCTTCATTTTATTTTGCTTTGGCCAATGACAGGTCAACTTGGCCTTGTTTTGGATCATTGTCATGTTGGAATGTCCAAGTACTTCCCATTTTATCAGGCCAAATCACCGGGGTATGTCAACTTTTGATCAGGGTCATTTGGGTAGTTTGTGTAGTGATTATGATTTAAAAAGAGTAAACACAGTTGTCTGACAATAAATGGCTTCAGCCAACCACTAACCATGAGTGAAAGAAAAGTTTTAGTGTTATCATTCATATTCTCAGAAAAATGGTTAAGAAATCATAAAATTATTGTGTGATGTTGTATGCTATATAGATGAAACATATTGAGCCTTTTATTGTAGCATAACCAAAATAAGCTCCAATACCCCAAGTTGTCTCATCTTTTGCAGAAAATAAAATAAATGTCCATAAATAATGTTGAGAACAATTAATTTTAAATGGATGTTTTGTACTCCAGGCTGGATTTACATAGCGGGCACCGCTAGGTGCACTGCCGTTCGTCACCCCCCATACTTTGCCCTTTATTCGCAAATTTTCATCATCAGGACCAGAGCAATGGGGATTGGCCCATGGGAAATTAAAAAAAACTATCGTATCTCCTGCGTATCCCCAGTGTTTCTGAACCAATGTGGGTGTGGCTGGGCAGCATGCCACCCCCTAAAATCCTGCCACCCTAGGCCCGGGTCTAGGTGGCCTTTCCACAAATCCAGGCCTGTTTGTACTCCATGATCCATTATCCAGTGGAGATGATGAATAGATATAACCCCTAAAGATAAATTAGCTATAGACCTAGTCCTTTTCAAAACCTAACCCTATGGAAACCCTAAAGGTTTAACCATTTCCAAGATATAAGCTGGTGCCAAAATATGATGGTCCTACATTAACACATATTCTATTAGTATAATATTCCTATAATGTTCCTCTATTTGTAGAAAATTCCTATGGGTCGATTTGAATAATAAATAGCACAAATAATGGATTGCATGAAGATGATATAGCATAGCTTTATTAAGGATGGTCCATAAATGCTCACTGTCATTTGAGAGGATACAGTTGTAAGTGTGCCCAACAGAAAATGCCTGAAGATACAGATACATTTTGTAATCTGCAACTGATTAAGGATTTCAAATATTCCAGTGAATATATGAGCCAGGTGTATATAGCAAGGAAAGGTGTTTGTTCTACCCAGAATTATTGTAGAAGAGGAAGAGAAACTCAAGCTTCTATGAGAAAACAAGATGTTGGCCAAAACATAACAGAGAAAAGGGACAGGTCATCCTATTCATTGTTTGTATCCAGAGTGATGATATTGGTCACGGGAGGAGATTACTTTCCCATCGCCATCCTCAACGCGTGTTCTGACATAGTAAGAGGAACCCCCTAAAAGAATAGATTGAAAGAAGATTTAAACAAAATGACACGGCCAAGTCCATGCAATTAGTATGCTGTCCATTTTATCTGGAAATCAAGGTTTATACAATGTTCTAGTGCCCCATTTTACCCTATTCCAATCAAAAGTATAAATTCACCCAAGATACTGACTGAACCCAAATCAAAAAACACAGATTTTTCCTATCACTGACTGAAATAAATGAAAGTTCTGTATAAATATATATATCCTTGAGAAAGATCCCCAGGTGGGACCGAAACGTCGGATGAATATGTTTTTTGTTTAAAATAAATCATCTTTATTTCACCTGGAATCAGTGAGTGGGGATCCTTCGTGACAGTATACTATTTACATTGATCGAGCACCACTGGCTTAGTATGGTCCGAGTGCTGGTACTGTGGGAAGATATATATATATATCTATATATAGACATATATATGTATACTGCCATGACCAAAATGACAGTCATGTTTGTTATATTGTCTTTACCTTGTTTATCTGATTGGGAACCAGAGGAAAAAGTTGTGTCATAGGTACTTTTAGGGTATCTGAAAAAAGAATACAAAGGAACTTACTTGTATGACAAAACTCAAGCACAAGCCGCAAATGTGACAAAATTCCCTCACAGAAGCATTAAGGTCCCAGTTCCCTGATTTTTCTTTTTTTACAACAAGGACTACAGATATTTAGATGTAATTTCTCTTCATGCCATACTTTTCTAGATATAACCACCTAGATATAACAAAACTACCCTTCTTGCTTATTGCAATATGTAGGGGATTTCTATACAGCCATAAAATTAGTTGGAATCCACTATTCCCTGCCCCCTTTAAAAAAATTAGACTGAAAGTAAATGAAATGATTGCCATACTGTGTTCCTTGTCCATCCAGAAGACTCCGGTAAGTGTTAATTTCCTGCTCTAGACGAGTCTTGATGTCCAGGAGAAGCTTGTATTCATGGTTCTGGTTCTCCATCTCACAACGTAGATTAGCCAGTTCTGCCTCCACATTCTGAATTAATCCCTGCAGCTGAGACAGTTGAACACAGTAGCTTCCTTCTGTTTCAGCCAGAGAGGCTTCTAGGGCAGCTTTCTGAAATTAGAAGATGGGCAAAGCACTGATGACTATATATATATATATATATATATATATATATATATATATATATTTACACCTTTTTTGCTAGAGATGTGAAGGGATACAGGTGGGAGTTAACATAAAGAAATACTTGAATACTTGACAGCTGTCCATACCGTACTGAGCTGAGCCTGTAGGTCAATTTCAAGGTTCTGGAGAGTGCGTCTTAAATCAGTAACCTGAGTGTTCGTTGTTTGAATCTCTTGAGAGCTGCTAGACACATTCTTGCGCAGCTCTGCAGTCTGAAAAACATATAAAACTGGTTACAATCCTGTGCCATAATGAGCCTTGGTGGAGTTATCCTCACAGGTACAAGCTCCAAGCCTCAGTCTTTACATGAAATTATTGTTCATCAACATTTCCCACTGAGGGTAGTCAATAGTGTTACCAAACCATTATGTCTGTGAAGACAAAACAAATCATTTGAAGGTAGATATTTATTTCTGCACTGGTCATGCTCCTCTTTACATCGTCATTACTGGAAGTGTTGAGCACCATTAAAAAGGAATCAGTCCCATAGTCCATGAAGTGCAATAGCCATAGACAAAGACGATTTAATAATCATACCGTGATCTTATTTCAGAAGAAATTGTCTTATTATTTCTATACTCACCTTCTCTTGATACCAAAATTCAATATCCTTTTGGTTTTTGACCATAATTTGCTCATAGTCATGTCTGAGGTCTCCCAAAACCTTCTGCAAGTCAATTCCCGGGGCTGCTTTCATGTCTACAGTGACGTCACCCACAACTTGTACTTTCAGTGCCTTCATCTCCTGTAACAGATATTATGTTTAAAATCAGTGATTCCCTGTCATTCCACTGATGATATTATCTTCTTAACACAAAGATGTAGCACCATCTATTGGCTGACAAAATAGAATGTTTATGTATTTGAATGCACACTACTTGGACACAGTTTTAACCCCTTGTTTAGCCATTTCTAAAATGAGAATTCAGCTTTGTTCTTCAAAACATTCAGGTTATTTTTGTACAATAATGTAAGGTCCCCACCACTTTAACATTTATGAAAATACTTTTTTCCTTGCATTCACTCTTTTGTTCTTAAAAACAGCAAATTTGGATTCCCACTTGCTTGCAAACCGCAAAAAAAAATGTATTGTTAGCCTGGCACAAATTTTCTTTCCATCAACAATAAGATACAACAATAATATCTTACCAAACTGTGGGGCCAAAGCAAAGGTTGGGGTGTTCCCAGCAGGTAAATCACTCAGAGCAGGAGTTGGGGGTGATATTTAATATTGTTATGAGATAAAGGGTAAACCAAGGTGCAGTTTTAGTTGGATCCTAAACCTGAGATGTGTGGTAAATTCTAATTAAGACTAAAGGTCCCTATTATAGCAAGTTTACCTCCTCATGGTTTTTCTTTAGAGCAGCTAATTCTTCCTTTAGGTTTTCCAGCTGGGATTCCAAATCACTTCGAGCAAGAGTCAGATCATCCAAAAGCCTCTTCAGACCATTAATATCTGATTCAACTGTTTGGCGTAGAATCAACTCATTTTCATACCTTCAAAGAAAGCATAACTACAGCCTTAATTACCATCACATATGCATCTAATTCTCTGATTTAATAACATTGGAACAGGATAATCACTGCTGCATAAGATGGGGTAATCATTGCTGCAAATAGTTGAAACAGAAACTGCTTTGGTGATTACTTACTTCATTCTGAAGTCATCTGCTGCTAATTTGGCATTATCGATCTGCAGGACAATGCGCCCATTATCAATAGTGGCTGCCAAAATCTAAACATTAAAACAAAAAAAAAAAACAGATATCAGGATTAACACCCACTATCTCATTAAGACATAAACAATAATCAAAAGCATGTAACCAATAAAAAAACATTTTTTATCACTTTGAAGTAAAAGGGTTCTCAGAAACAAGTATTATTTTTCATGTATGATTGGGGTTCACTTAGCATGTGTAAAATTCCCTCACCTTTTTCTGAAGGTCTTCAATTGTTCTGTAGTAAGGACTGTAGTCTTTGTCTTGGAGTTTGCTTGGACCATGAGTGTCGTACCAGTTACGGATCTTCTTCTCCAGATCAGTGTTAGCCTCTTCTAATGCTTTCACCTTGTTTAGGTATGTGGCCAGACGATCATTCAGATTTTGCATAGTTGTTTTTTCATTAAGTGACAGCAGTCCTGAATCATCTCCAAAGCCAAAGCCAGTTCTGTGGCCACCTCCAGCTGCAATGTAGCCAGAACCAAATCCAAATCCACTTCCATGTCCAGATCCTCCACCAAAGCCAGATTCACCACCATACCCAAAGCCAGCACCAGAATCAAAGCATACCCCACCAGCAGATCCCCCAGCGAAGCCTACACCTCTGTTTCCGACATGTCTACCATACCCACTCCTTAAACTTCCAGCATAGTTAACAACATGTGCTCCACCACCATAAATGCCACCTGCTCTACCATGGCTATTTCCAGTTGTGGAAACGCCAGAAGATTCAAAAACTGAACACCCTTTGCCTGTGGCTGACCCTTGTCTAATGCTCATAGTGAAAGCTGGAAAAGAAGAGAATTGAAACTCCAGAGAAAGAAATGAATGAGAAACACGGCCATAAAACTATTGCTTTAAAGCTCCTTTTATATCTAAAATTCATTGGGTGTCACCATTTAATTTATTTTCAATTATCTCTGCCAGCTTTCTGTTAATGAGTTTTTCTTTTTTACAAGATGATGGACACTCATTATGAGAAATACACCTGGGTGTTGTACGTATTTCTAGATGATCTATAATCTAAGGAACAATTCATTTAGCATGCATCATGCAGTAATTAATGAGTATAAGCTACTCTTTAGCAAAATTGCTGATGTCCACATATCCAACTCAGAAAAATACATGTTTAGTAAAGTATAAACATAGGTAAACACTTTGTAATTGTGTTGTACTTATCTATGTATAATTTACTAGAGGCATTCACTCTTCTATAATTGGTGCCAGGTTCTGGGTCCAGTGGGCCTCAGATGGCCCAGTTTTACCCTGAAGAATAAGAGATAAGACTAAAAAATCCAAGTTTGCAATGTAATAATGTTCACTGGATAATTAATGGATGATTTTATTTAAATTGCAAATGTATTTTATAATATTTGTTAAATGGTTTACCTTAATACAACACTTTTAATATTACTACTTTAAATAAATAGAAGAAATGGGGCAGAAGACTGGGGATTTCAGGTGATTGCACATGAAGAACCCTATTTGAATTTGAATTGATTACGTACTATACAGAATCTGGCCATAGCGCCAAGACCCAATTTGGATGCAACCCCACTACTGACCCTTTACCCACTATTAAGTGGTAGTAGATATGGGAATGTTGTGATATACAGAGGGAGTCAGTTTTATTTAGGACGTCATGCTCAACACCTTAAGGGAGTATGGAACATAGGAAGTGAAGGGTTTGCAGCAGATCATTCAATTGTTTTACCCGTTTCTAATCTCAGTAACTCTTTGGCTTGAGTGTAGGAATTGGACAGTTTTTTTATCCCTTTAACCAAAGTTTCTGGCCCAATAACTGGCCCCAGAACTAATGCTGTATCACCTTATCACTGCACGCAGAGTAGGGGAAGTCAGGAACATGTCTTATTGGTGTAAGTAAAGTGTTTTGTAGAATCACCAGGTATTTTGGGACATGTGTGGTGAACAAGAAATGGGTTAGACTAATTAATTTTTTCAGTAGTTAAAATTACAGCTTTCTTAATCTTGTTTTAATTTGCAATCTCTTGTTATCAACACCTGGTTGAGGGAAGGCCATAAAAAAAGAAACAACAGTAATATAATATAATTAGAGAGGTTCTGCTAGCTTTAATCAACTAAACACCAAATAAAGGAGCTCTAAGCCCAGTCACTTAGCTCATTAATGTTCAAAGTCTCTGCTCTCCTTAATCAACTCTGGGATCCACTATCTGTGTGTCTGGGATGTACCTACTTGCACTAAAAGACGGGAAAACAACAAAATCACATTATTAAAAGGCATTTTATTTGTGCTGTAGGGATCAATTAGAGGGAGAGGTAAGAACTAGGATATATTTTATTGGCGTCTACAATATTTGCAAGGGGGACAGCCAAATAGCTGTAAGAATTCTATCACCATAGTACAACATTTATCCCATAAAACATCGATGATGCCTCATCTTTTCTCCGCTGGCAAGTAATTATGACTCAGTCGAAACTTGCAAAAAAAAAAAATCCCATAAAATCAAATACGAAATAAATAACATGCTGAGGCAAAGTGAAGAAAAATTAGAGTCATTGTTTGAACAAAATTCACTTGAAATTGAGTGGCTCAAATTCATGGCCGTAGATCTCTGCTTTTCCTCAATGCAATTCTGAAGTTGGGAAAATCATAGATGCAAAGGTGAGAAACACTTGGTTAAGTGGCCAATATACACCTATTATATGCACATTGCTGAATAAGCACAATAAACAGGGAATGTGCTTTGAATTTCATAAATTTTTTTATAATATATAGCACTAAAAGGACATTTTAATTTTTTCCAGATCCCCCTTGTAGATAAGGTAATGAACACTGTATAAACAAACCCCTACACTGGCCTTTGAGATTAAACAGAGGGCTTATCTATGGAATTTTTGTTTTAATGTTCTACTCCTCAAACAGGAAATGAGGCAGGAAGTTAGAAAGTGGTTTCAATCTCTTCTTAAAGTGATACTGACACTAAAAAATGTCAGTACAATCTGACATACAATCTATGAATGTACATTAATTGTTACCTATAGGTCATGTTGATCATTTTTTGCTGAGAGGTTTGTTTTTGTATATAACTGTTAGCTGAAATGTCTAAGCCTGACTCTCTGACACCCTGACACTCTGAATTTGCCAACCTAACAGTCCCATCTCAGTCTGTTAGTTACAGTTTCTAATGATAACAGATGCCGGGTGCACAAATATGGCAGCCCCCTCATACAGGAACATGGGGGATCAGACAGGTAATGGAAAAGCATCATGCAAATACCTTATGGCAAAGTTAGAAGTAGCTTTCAAAGCCAATTATTATAATAGAGGTAAAAAAGAGTTTGACTTCAGGTGTCAGAATCTCTTTAAGGCAAGAAATGACAAAAACGTTTCTGAATTCATGACACTAGATTGGGACCGTGCTGGTTATTTCTCAAGTACAAGTACAACCTACTAACCTGTAAGACCAAGTACCAGACAGTCACTAAACTTCACCACCTAGTGGTACCAGAGCACTGTAATACACTGAAGGCTTTCTAACAAGCCAGTGATTGTTTAGTTATTCTAAAAGGAATGATAGGAAATAATTTGAGCTCATCCTGGAACACTTTAACGATTCAAGTACTGCCTGGGGGACACAAGGGTAATTATATTAATTATTTTCTCAGTCTCTTTAGGTACATGAAATAGTTCTTATCATCCCTCTAGGTTTTCTACTGCAGCCCAGACTGGAGTCTGATTTAGTGGTAGTGCTTCTTAGCAAGCTTATGCAAGAAGCAAACCTACACTCAGGATAGGGCTTATCTTTGATATAGGGGACTTTTTCTATTAGCCAGGATAGAATAAGGGACACAGGGCACTTAGTTCTCATGAAAAAGCTTCTGCTCATGGTCCAACTGTGCAAGCAAATGTCTATTGGTCGCTATGGGTTCTTAGAACTGTTGCAAGCTTTGTGTGTATTATGAGTAATGCTCCAGAGTATAACTAGAGGGATCTGTGGAGTTACTTTTCATTAGTAGGGTCATGCCACATTGTTAAAATTTAGAATGGAGGGTGCAAAATACAGGGAAATAATTCAGTTGAAATTGCCCCAAACACATGGCCAAAGTATCATTGGAGTCAAGAGCAAAGAAGTGTGTTTTCTACCATTTTCTACCTATCCAAAGCCTTGATCTCAAATGAGCTGAGACTTGGTGGTACTTATGTCTTAAATAATGGGTGACGGGTTTGGAAATCTTGCCACTATAAAAGATACAATGGGGGAGGATCAGGCTTTGAGACCAATGCTGGGAAGAGCAAAATACCAGCATCAGGGGCAAAACAACATGCTTTTTGCATTTTTCCCTGGTTCCCCAATTGCACAACTGGGGCATATCTTAGGGAGTACAGGCAGGCATAAGGTGCAAAGGAGTGTTGACCTTACTGTCTGCCTTATGAGGTTTCAGGCTATTAATAAATGGCCACTTTAGTATTTAATAATCACAACCTGAATTAATTAAGAGTATTAATCACTGTTACGAATTATATTACCTACAATTATTCTTCAGCATAAAGTTTTGACCCAAATGTGCTTAAATAACTGAATAATACTAGTAAACACACGTTGACACAGATATGTGTATTATATTATATATTATTATAAGTGGAGTGTCAGTAAACCTGTAAATGTTACTGTGCCCTTTAAAGAAAAGTGACAACTCTGTTTCCTTCTATGTCCTAGAGATCTTTGGGGGTTCGACCCTTCCTATTGGCTGCTTTGATTAAAAGTAATTCCATATTATTTGTAGCACTAAACAAGCCCTAAGGATGAACCGATCAATTCTAAACCACAAATTCCCCCAGATATCACAGACACTTTGTTTTAATAAGCTGAAAATGTTCTACCACACATCTGTTGAAAATAATTTTTTTTTTTTGGAAAACTCAACCTGTTAGTGAGAGCAAAATGAAACAAATGGCAAACATGAAATGCATGAGAAAGCTCAGAACTTTATTAAAAAGGAAGACACTGCATGAGACATCAAGTGGCAAAAAAACAAGCTGAGAAAATAAAGGAGGAAAATAAACCCAAATATTTTTTCATGTTCTATTGAACAATCAGCTGTCTTGATTCCTTCTGTATGAGTCAGAGAGACAACAAATTATGGGTTTTTCTCTGGGTTTTTAGCTAATGTTTAGTATTTTGACTTTTTAACATCTTCCCGAGAAGAGACAACTTTGCCATTAACAGACTCCTCTATGATGGTACGAACTTGAACTGTGGTTCGTGGGCCTGTGAAGAAAGATTTGTAAAATTGTAAAGTTGCTCTACATACTAGGACTTTAGCAAGTCTTTCATCCCCATGAATTCCTCAAATAAACCATCATGACCCCCTTAAGTATAACAAAAGTGGCAGCAGACCCTGCAGTTGCTGGGGTGGGACATGAATATAGATGGGCCACTAGGGACCATGACTGATGCACAGTTGCAATATATGAGAAACAGCTCATGTTCCTCAAGGCCTGGAGGTCCTAAATTGAAATGAATGAATGCAATAAGTTGCCTTACCGTCCTTTTGAGAGTGGGATAAGCTGAGGGGAAACAAATAACAGTAGAATAAGTAATATGAAAACGAAAATATTTTATGACAAAAATAATCATGTCTTTGCTTTCTGTATTTCTAAATTAAAGTAGACTAAGCAACACAAATCACTGACAATACATATGTTCAAGTAAGAAGGTTTGTGGAACTTACTGAGCATCTTCTCCTTCCAGGAGGCGTCTGTAGGTGGCAATTTCCTGCTCTAGACGAGTCTTCACGTCCATGAGAATTTTATACTCGTGACTCTGACGTTCCATGTCTGATCGCAGATCAGCAAGTTGTGCCTCCACATTACTGATCAGGTCTTGGATCTGTGAAAGCTGGATGCAATAACGACCTTCTGTTTCGGCTAAGGAACCCTCTAATGCCGATTTCTACAGTAAAAAAAAAAAGAGTATTGCTATTGGGTGGATATAGTGGATAATTGCAAGGACATTGGCTCTGCTCACAGGAGAATATGCAATATAAATCATTTACTAGTATATTGGAGCTTAAGGTTTTTGGAAGGGTTTCCCTATAAATCACTGTACCATTGTGTAAGACCTCACCATATTTAGTTGTGTTTGAAGCTCTATCTCTAAGCTCTGCAAAGTACGTTTCAGGTCTGTAATTTCTGTTTTGCTCGTCTGGACCAATGCACTGCTGCTGGCAACTTCTTTGTTAAGCTCTTCGGTCTGTGAAGCGAGATGAAGATGATGGTGAGGTATGTATTTACATATAAAAATCTTCAAAGTTCTGTTGTGAAGTATTGGCTTACCTTTTTAAAGTACCATTCTTCTACTTCTCGCCTATTCTTCTCAGCTAGGTTTTCATACTGATTCCTCATTTCAGCCAGAGTCTTTGTTAGGTCAGCAGCAGGTGCAGCGTCCATCTCCACACTCACCTGGCCAGTAGCTTGTCCACGTAGAGCATTCATTTCCTGCAGGTCACAGTATTTCAATTATTATTATCAAGTAACCCCATTTGCTACTATTCATTGCATTTAAATTTTAACTCTTTGAAAGTTTTCATTTTTTGGGTTGACTTCCTAATTTTGTTCTCTGCATAAGATATACCTCAATAGCTATATTGACTCACCCTGTACTAATGCATACCAACACTACAGTAAATGCACAAATTCAGTACATTGAAATATGTCTCATCTTACTTCCTCATGGTTCTTCTTCAGATATGCAAGTTCTTCCTTAAGACTTTCAATCTGGATCTCCAGGTCAGATCGGGCTATGGTCAAATCATCCAGGACTCTGCGTAGGCCATTGATGTCAGCCTCAACATTCATACGAAGAGCAAGTTCAGTCTCATACCTTGAAAAAAGGAGTTTTTTAATAAGAATTGTGACTTCACAGCATTTGTCCTTGGTGATAGGCCAAAAACATATGTTGTTAAAGACAATCATTCAGCATACAGCATTTTCTGCTATTTTTAAGGCTGCTCCAGACCTGGGAAACCACTGTGTCTGTGTTACACTGCCCCAAGGTTATATGAATTTCCATCACTGGAATGCCCAGGTATCTGGTGAGCCTTACCTACAAGTAATTTTCCTTTTCTCTTAAATGAATCTTCTGCAACAGAAGCTCCATGGGGTAATGGAATACATTGTTTAAAGTTTACCCTTAGCAGCCAATCAGCAAATATCTTTCCCTGGATAGCTGTTTAAAAACACACTTCTGATTGGTTGCTATGGGTTACTAGATAGGGGTAAGCCTAAAATAAAAAAATGCTCAATCCATATCAATCTATGCTCTGAGGGGAGATTGTAAGCCATTCACCATAAATGACAACTGTGCTCAGAAGCAATAACCTGAACTATTAAAAGCAACACAATTAAGTAAAGTGGGATGGGAGTTCTTACTTGGTTCTGAAGTCATCGGCAGCCAGTTTAGCATTATCAATCTGCAGAAGAAGACCTGCATTGTCCATCGTTGCACCAAGAATCTATTGTTTAGGAATATATATTCAGAATTAGGAGATGCTGTTATATGTACTGAATTATAACACAACAATCCCTGATCAACATTAATCCAATGGAAGATTTAATGTGAATGAAAATAAAGAAATGGCAACAAACTTAATTGTAGAGCTTATTTGCTAAACATTTTATTACCTTGTTGCGGAGATCCTCAATTATCTTGTAATAATGACTGTAGTCAGTGGCTGTACTGGGCTTCTGCTTCTGATACCAATCTCTTATCTTGATTTCCAGCTCTCCATTTGCTTTCTCCAGGGTACGCACCTTTTCAAGATACGCAGCCAAACGATCATTTAGGTTCTGCATGGTATACTTTTCACTTCCTGAAATAAGGCCTTCTCCTCCAGCCATACCTCCTCCAAATGCATAGCCAGAACCATAGCCTCCACTATAGTTAGAAATGTAGCCACCACCTAGACCAGCATCAACACCACAGCTTCCATATCCTCCACCTATACCAGACATCATTCTGGCAGTGGAAATGGAAACATTTTGGCCACCGCTGCCACCATGGATGCTTGGTGCCCTGTAAACACCAGATACTCTGCTGGAGCCACCTCCTAAGCCTCCAAGGCCCTTCATGGAGCTGGAGGATGTTGTCTGCCTGACAGAATATGAAGACATGGTGTCTTGAGAGCCACAAAGTTGATGTTAGCTGTTGACTGCAGTGAATCCGGATGAATGTCTTTCGCCTTTATATTAAAGGATGTGGGTGTGTGTCTCTCTCAAGGATCGGTCCCTCTGCAGAGTCATCAGCTTGGATTTCTGTGCCAACATTTGTATTAAAACAAAGATATTTCATTACTTCAGAGCTTTTCACAAATGTCTCACTACCTCTGCCCCCCCCCCCCCCCCCCCACACTTCTACTGTTCCCTTAACCCATTTATATGGAGTTGTGACAGATTTCAATGAATGTGCGGCTGCATTCGTTCATAAAACAAAAAGAAAAGTGATTCACAATGATTAAGGGAAGCTTTTCCTTTAGGCTATACTTTCGACATTCGTCTATGCCTAACCAAAGAAAAAGTATGAGTATTTTGATGCATTAAATAAAATAAACTTGTATTATATTCTGAAAATAATGACCACTTCTCTCTTTCATCCATATCCACATTATTATTTTATTATTTGTGTAGACATGCTGTATTAGGCAGCACATTACAGAGTATACATCATTCACATCAGTTCCTACCCCAGTGGAATTTATAATCTAAGGTCCCCATCATATTCCCATCAGTCCCTGTCCCAGTGAAGCCTACAATCTAAGGTCCTTTTCACACACACTAGGGTCAGTTTTATCAAGATCCAATTAACTTGACTGTGTGTTTTGGGAGTGTGAGACAAAATCTGAGTACCTGGAGGAAACCCACATAAACCCTGGGACAACATACACATTTCTTGTAGTCGTGCCCAGGCTTAAATTAGACTCAGTCTCAAACAGTTACCCATAATGTTTTTCTCTACTCTACAGATAAATTCTATAAATCAATCCATAAATAGCAAGAAAATAATCCCACCTGCAGAGCCTACCATGCACACTACTCTGTATATTTATTTATTCATTTAAATATATGGATCCCATCAGGGTGACTTTGTCTCTCTACTAACAAGAAATCAATATACCCTTAATGGATAATAAATCTTGGGCAGTTATAGTTATGTTATTGTTCCAAACACAAAGGAATTTAGCCATTACTCACTCTTTCCACTCACTATATAATCTCAGTGGTAAGAGCAGCTCTTAAGATATATGATTAGGTCTTGCATGCTAAAGTGCGCTATCCACTCTTAGTGAAAGACATAGTTGAGGTGCTTGTGGTTATTCACCGTTGGAAACACCATCCCTGAGAAATAAACTAATTACAAACCACAGTCTGGGAATGTCTCTGTGTAATTAATTGTACGCTACCTTATATCATTATGTACCCAGCTAAAAAAACATAAATGAAATTTGCTGAAGGCAACAACAATTATGTGTTCCATATCCCCAAAATATATGGCTCCATTATCTTATTATTAGAAAATGATATGCTCTCTGGTGTTCGGCTAAACCTGTGCTGATATAATGTGTTGGGATTTTATTAATTTAATTTTCCAAAAGCATCATATAATTAAGAAAATTGTAGTGTGCCATGCAACAGAGCTGTTTATGATGTCTTGCAGATATAGCAGAATATATTCACCGTGAAACTATAAAATCTGAAACTGGAACATTAGGCACAAACATGTCATAAATTTGCATCTGCAGGGATGGGCATTAGGCCTAGTGAGCTATAATTTTGCACCGATTCCTTCTAAATGAAGGATAAGGCTTAAAAAAGGCAATTTTGGTTTATTAAACCCTTGTTATTGCATTTAAGGGATCAAAATGGACATAAAGGAAGAGACCTATGTTGGTCATTTACAGTAGGAGCACTGGGAGCCACATTTATTAAAGGTTGAATTTTAATAGTAAACCACAAAACAAAATAATTTTCACTAACACCACGAATGCCAAGAACGTTGGTGTTTAGTGGTGAGCTCCCCATCTACGGAACATCTCTAGAATTTATCACTCATCCCATTCCTATTTCTTGCCTTGCCTCTTGCAAAATTCTCCTAGATGGCCTCCCCTCCAAACATGGTTCCTACTGGAAAACATCCCTAATGTCTCAACAAGGCCCATTCACCTTTTTTTCTGCAGTTGTTTTCCAGCCAACATGTTGGTCTGTAAGATTGCCTGAATAACATTCACATCTAACTTCCCAGACTTTGAACCCTCCATTACAAGCTCATTTACATAGAAGCTAATTCTAAGTCTGCTGAACTCCTCACAGTGAGCCACTTGTATGCAGAGGTACCTAGGTTTTTATGTCAATCCTGCACACAAAGTCAACAGAGTAATCCTTAAATGTCCTTAGCTGGCTCTTTGGAGAACAAAAAGATTAAAGTCACTCATTGCCAAGGAGTCTGACCCCTTTGACTCTCAAACAACACGTGTTCTTGTTGAGTTTGGAGCCGTCTCTGAAGAGGGCCCTGATGTTGACATTAATGGTCTCTTCATTGTGATCCTGACTTTCTCAAAATGATGTCTGGGCAGCAATGACATTTAAAGCGTCTGGAAAAGTTTGTTGCTGTGGGATTTCATAGTAAAATGGGTGCAATTCCTGGTGGTGTGGTATTATTTCAATGATATATATCTCCAATGAGAAAAGTGTGTAAAAGTGCTATGATCCCACCATTAGCATGAACATGGATATATTAATCTTACAATCAATTAATAGAGAGGTTTCCAAAGAGAGGGGATCAAATTAGTATATGGAATGGTTTGGTCTTATGCCCCTGTTAGGGTGAGTTAGCGGGGTGAATTATTTGCTCTTCTAGATTATCCCGAAAACTCAACCTGAAGCTCAGATTAAGATGCTACAGATATACTTCATGTAACTGAATCTATAGAAGTCATTAACAAGTACTGATACAATTGTGGCCCTGCAAACATCCCGCCATTCAGTTGTGCAAATTGTTAAATTTTTTATACGTGCTTTTGTCAAAAAGGTGCTCTTTGCACCTCTGCAGAGTTTCCATTGACATCACTCAGTCTTTCTTGCCTTCTGTTCCAAATCTGGTTGTGCATATTGGACCAGGGGAAACCTGCAGCTCCCTCCACCTCAGAACCAGAACATTTTTCCAGGATTCACATAACATCAATAGCTAAAATGCAGTTTGCCCCAAAAAAACTGGGTGCAAACATCACACGGATACTAAATACCAGCGATGACAAAAGGGCAAAGTTTTCAGTGCAATTGTGCTAATTTTAAAGGAGAACCAAACCTGTAATTGACCCCCCTCCCTCCTCCCCCCTGCCTACCGCCCCCCGAGCAAATGCCCCTATTTTTTTTTTCCATTACAGGTTTGGTTCTCCTTTGAAGCATTGTGTGCAATTGCATCAGGAACATTGTCCCCTGGTGACCAAAACAGTGGTGGAATTTTGGTTACACTGTTCGAAAAAACTCATGCTTTAAATTGCACATCGCTCAATGTACTTGCCAACTATTCACGTATTTTCAGGAAAGGGTATAAAATAACCACTCTTCTAAATGAAAGTTATTTGCAGGACACAGTCTTCCCTCTGCACCAGTTTCTAAAATTATATCATATTTTTCAAAAGATTGCCACATTTTAAATTAATAAAAATTACAATAATATGACACAAGAGATTTCAATCATGTGGGACTTCATTTGCTGATTCTTTATTCTCAGTCTGATCCCCCTGAGATAAAGTATTCATTACTACAAAAACATCTGAATTTCTCTTGTGATGCAAATGAAAGGCAAGTGAGAAGTCTCTTGTGTGATGTAAGAGCTGAGCTGGTACTTCAGTCTGGGTGTGGGAGATACACTTGGATCTGGTTACGTTCTCTGTTCCTAATGAAAGACACAATAACAATTCCAAACACTATTAAACATACTTAGGCATCTCCAAATGCTATGTTTATGGTATTACTGAATATCTATGGATAATTTATTATAATCCTTTAAGTGCTGTGTGCTGGCTGTGATTAAATATCACTCTGAATGTGGCTGAAGGCTATCCAAACATTATAATGATGTTCTCCTCTAGATCTGAGGAGGCTTGTGGTGCATTCACATTTGGCATTAGCATTGTGATATATTTCAATAAGGATTGGAGAGCAAGTAACAGGGTGGGGATACACTATTCTGAAAGTAGACCTTGTTTGTTATGTACTTAGTCTCATTTTATACAGTATTTGTTTTACCTTTTCTTAGGTAGAAGGTCGATACATTTTGATCCCTTGGAAATTGTGCTCCATAAATGATCTGTCCACTTATTATGAGAAAAGGGTCTAAAATAACCATATCCTTCCCTCTGTTCTCCTAATGAAAGTGTTGGAGCTCCTATGCACCCCAATGTATAAACAAACATTTAGTTAAGCAACCAATGATGTGACACTGCCCCGCCTAACTTAGTTTTTGGAAATCACCTAGAAGATCCATGCCTATATCTGTTACAATTTACTGTAAGTACAAAAAATATTCCCTTGATTTACATTAGTCATAGAGTGAAGAGACAATGTATGCCCTGTGGTTATTTTCTAAAATCTGAATACATTTGCTCAGGGAGGCCATTAGGTTAAGCTATAATAAGTGAAGAATCTGAATATCCTTCATAATCATGTTGATTTTCATTTAGCAACAAACTGGCCACTCCATGGAGTAACCCCTTTCAAGGTTCTAGGCAGATGGCAGGGAGTGCATGTTTGTCCATCCATAGGTACCAAGAGTTTTAAAGGTAGAACTGGTCAACATCAGGGCACCAGCTGGTTGTAGCACCATGTTGGCTGGGCTAAGAACCCATTATTTGGAATTTGTTTGAATTAGGACTTTTAACGGAGATTTAGGCATGCAGCGATAGAAATAGCTATATAGTCTTGTATAAAAGAATTCCTTGGGTCACTAAAAGCTATGTCGCTTGTTTTGTTCTACTAATTAGCAGCACTCTACAGGTCACATGCTATTGATTATTAGTATCCCTGGTACTTAGTAGCATCAGTACTACACATGTGCTACAACCTAGAGACACCAGGAGCAAAAAGTGCAAATTATCCATCAGCCAAACCATTGTTACAACCTCTCCCTTTATCACATAAACTGGTTTATTTCTGTTAACTGATTTCTTAATAAGTCACACTCTGCCAAAAAAATTGTCTGGCAATTGTTTCTTAATTTGTTGTTAACATAATCTTTTACAAGCTTATTGAAACTAGTGCACAAGGTGCAATAAAAAGCAACTCAAAAGTATCCTTTAGGTCATATCTTAACACTGCCTCTCCAGATGAAACATCTTGTTTAATGGGATGCTGTGCCTAAGGCAAATTCTTTATTTAATATCCATTAAAGCAGTTGTATAATGCAGATTTCATGCATTTCCAGCAGGCATGCTTTACTTCCATACAGTTTCCAAAGCTCCCATTTTTACTGGTCTGTCTTCTTCTATTCACAGTGAACCATCTCACTGAGTTCTATGTGATTTAGGCCATAGGGTTTATGGTCATTTGGCCAGGCTTATCCTGACATTTTTAGAAGTATGGGTAACCATACAAAGATAATGTTGATACTAGTATTATTGTAGCCAGTTTCAGCTCATCTAAATATCATTTGAAGTCCATTCTTTGGCATTGCACCTCCTATTGAACTTCCATTCTCGGTTCAGCTTTCTCTTGAGGCCCCAGTCTTCTGCTTTTGTTCAGATAGTATCCAGAAGTACAAATACACATTCACCCTGAAGGACTGATTTGTCTTAAAATTAACTTGACCAGTGATCCCCCAACCAGTGGCTCAAGAATTAGACGTTGCTCATCACCCCAATTGAGGTTTCTCATAGTGGCCTCCAAACAAGGCCCTATTTTTAAATTCCTGGTTTAGAGAAAAGCTTTGCAAGCTTAAATACATGTTATCTGAATAGAACCTCCTGCAGGCTGGCAGTCCGCATGGGGCACCCAAATAGCCAAAGACAGCCTTCATCTGGAACTTTGCTCATGCTTGTTTGGCTCCCCAACACATTTTACATTAGACTGTGACTTACAAGTATAAATCGTTGGAGGCCCCTGATATAAGGGAAATACTTCACAATCTATAAAATGTAACACCACTGATCATAAAACTTTCACTGGCCTCCAGGTTGGACACACACTGCTTTGAGCCTAAAGAGGACAGTCTGGCAAATTTCACCTCAAACCAGATTTCTTAAGGTGCTTTAGATTTATCTTGATCAGTTTCCATTTTACTACAATTGCTTTTACTCTCTGTGAATCTGTATCCTAGGTGTGTCCTGAAACACATTTATTGTGGCATCTTGGCTGGCAATCAATATATGTTTAACATGTCTGTCTTTGACTAATTGCCCTATTATGCTTGTCATGTCTGCCTCTCCCTGTAGAATGAATTGCCTGCAGGATCTCTCTGTGATTCAAACAAAGGTACCAAGTACTTTCTCTATATTCAAGAGGATTGCGATGGATTGCTTTAGTTATTAATAAGCTAAATGGACCACGTTGAGAGAGGGTTGTTGGAAACAGAAGAGATGAGGGTAGGGCACAGTAATCATAGGTGATCATAGAGTTCACCATTTAACATAAATGCCCCAAAATCTCTAGACTCTTTGATTAATGCATATAAACCTGTTAAGATCCAACTTTGAAGGTAAGGTAAGAGTCTTGTGTCTACAGCATATTGCTATAGAGGAAGGGGAGGCAATAGAAAAGGTTATCTTTCTACTGTCATACACAAGTTCTTCTTTAATAACACAGGTGTCCAGAACATTCTGTAGATGGATATATAGTTTTTCCTCCTGTAAACCAGTTATCTTGTTATCTAAAATATATACTTATTTGTGGAATAAAATAAAAGTATTATTGATTCTGTTTCATATGAAGAAGGTCAAGTCATTGATATTCCATATTTTTTTCTCTTTTCCTCTTCTTTGTTTAAAGCGATTTTATCCTTTGGGGTGGCAGTGAAGGTGAGGATGCAAAGGATACGGTTTAATCCTGTTTCTATTCCGGATGATAATGGAGATATTGTATTTGGTGTAAAGCAGTAGACAGATTACATAATCTTTGGGCACATATGCCTGTCAATTATGGGTGTGGTGCTTGTTTCTGTTACTTGTGCCAAAAACAAAGGCTGCTGGAACAAGTCATTGGATTAGACAAACGGGAACATCCCAGGGATGAATAGTTAAGAATAGATGGCGTTCTAGGCAGGGCAGAGATTTGGACTCCCTTTTTTATAGCCTAAATAGTCACTTGAAGAAAAGCAGGAACCATGTGGCCAAAGTCATTGTTTCATTAATGTTCTGCGACCATCAAGACAATGTGATAACAGAAACTGACAGCTAGAGACGCCATTTTTATTGGGACTGGGGGCTGAACAGTGGCGTAACTACCAGGGGTGCAGGGGGTGCAATTGCACCAGGGCTCCAACCCCCTTGGGGACCATTTGAACCAAGAAAATAGTTATGGCAGGCGGTTATCTAGGGGGGGAGATTTTACAGCACACATGCCATCAACACTCCAGCATGTGATTTATAGAGGTAAGGGCCCGACTGGGGGGCCGAGGTGCCCATCCTGTACTGGGGCCCACCAGGGAGTAGTTACGCCACTGGGGCTGAAGGGACTGTGTTTGGTTGCTACCACATACATCAAAAACAGGGTAAATACTGGGTAACATTTTGTTGTTCACTGGTTATTAATTCTGGTTCCATATTTATCAGTAAGGAAATAAAACAAAACAACTTAACTTTGTTTTGGGAACGTTAATCTAAAATAAGTTCCTAACAAAAAGTTCCTTATCGTTGACCCACTTTCGAAAAAGGGACGACATCTGTAAAATCAAGGGGTACTTGTTTTCTCTAGTTATAGATAAAAGTATTGAGTTGTATTTTAGGTTTGCCACAAAACATTGCAGCTACTTGGAGCATGTAGAAAAATGCCAAGCTGGAAACATTTGCTTACAAGTCATACTTAATGACTTCCCAAAGTGATTGGTGATCCCCAAACTGGATGGTTCTCCCTGGAGGAGATCTTGGAGGCATGGCAGGGGGCCCCAGCTTGAATGCCAGTTAGGGAGAGATTTGGAAAAAAATAATGGCACACCAAGTAACCTTGTTATGGGCTAAGGGGATCTCAGAGCAAAAGTTGGACTCCAAGGGGGCGCTTTACCATAAGATCCAACAACTACTGCCTTATAGTAAAAAAATTTACTGTTTTCTTATTTTTTACATAGATTTAACAGTTTTACATAACTAATGTTAGATGCTATTTAGCATAAAGCCAATGATTATTAAAAAGAGTTGTTTCCAATCTATCATATGTTACAGAACCAGCTGTCATTACTCAATACAGAAACAGCAGCCAAAAACATTGTCATAAAACTTAACACAGCCAATAACTTGCCCTGTAAAAGTGTTTTTTCTGGTTTCACGATTGCTAATAATTTCTTTTGTGTGTCAGTTTCACTCACGGAGTGCAGTGGATCAGACTGTGGATGGAGGGCAGGGCAAATGGGAAATGAGTGTCTGATTTGGATGAGCCAACTACTTGCACATCATTGGAAAATGCTGAAGTGCGTTTAAGATTGGGTTGGGATTCAATATTCCAGCAAATTAGGATGATTCTGTTTTGTGGTACTTCAGGCAAATCCAAACCGTTTTACTAAGGAACTAAAGGCAAAGCTGGTCCTCCAGCAACTGGCTGAGATTTCCTGGCATTTATTGGCTGCAATTGAGGACTAATCCTACTGACATTTAAAGAAGCTTTGGTTTCACGGGATGAACAATCTTTATGAGGCTTGTTTTTATACCTGGACACATTCTGCTGTTCTTTATTTTCTTCTCTTCCTCCATGTTTTCAAGTATAAACCTGTTTGTGGGATAAGGGTTACGGGAAGCTTTTGTAGCATTTTCTCGTTTCATAAATATATTGTTTCAAGGAAGGAATTTTTAGAATACTAAAAATCTTACCCCAGTGAATGTCAGTAGGATTGGCCACAGTTGTGCCAGTAATGTAACTAGAGAGGGGCGGGACATGCCACCAGGCCCTGAGGGGGTGCGGGTCCTGGTCCAATTGCACCCCCTGTTCCCCAATAGTTCCACCACTGAGTTGTGCCTTGTTCTCTCTAGTGTCCAGTCAGAAAAGTAGAGCCACTACAATATCCGCTTGTGATCAAGGCTCTGAAAGGTGAAGTAAAGACCAACCTGACTAACTGAACCAGTGATCTGTTGTTCTCCTCTCTGACATTTAACAGAATAATTAAAACAATGAACTTAAAAACAATTGCTGTCCTCATCTATAAAGGATACATGCTGCATGCTAATGCTGCATTTCATTCTCTCCCCACATGTTAAAAAAGTAAACTACAACCTGGTAATACACAAAAAAATCGAATTTAGATCCCTACAGACAGTACATTCACAAAAACACTTACAAAGGGTTAATGAAGCTAAAATCTTTTCCTAGAGCGCCCTCTGCTGGGGATTTATTTTATACCAGGATTAATTTCTTGCTCCTTCTCCTTTAAAGTGTGGGATTTAACTCTGACCAGGCCTGGTCTAATCTGTTTGCATTAAGAGTGACCTAAAACTAAAACAGAGCTGATAACACAGTCAATGAATATTTTGTGAAAAACAACACTAAAAAAACACTATCTGGTGTATCACAAAAGCATTTTCACAGTCTAAAGCTGCCCATATACACTGAGATCTGCCAGTTTGGTGCTTGAATAAATTGGGCTTCAATAAATTGATTGTGCTTGGGTCTCTAGGTTAAAGTAATAGCAACTCATCCCTTCAGACAAAGGGGCAATTAGCAGGAAGAATTTACAACAGAAAAGATACAATTTTGCACAAGACTGGGGTGCTGTGTAGCTGCTGGCATGAGAAAAAGAAATAAACACTCATTTCTCAATTTTCTCAATAGAGGGCAGCGATGAGTCACATTCAGTAAGAGGTTTGGACTCGTTCTTTGCTGACAGCAAATGCTGAGCCCTCATTTCTCCATCTGGTGTTAGAGTTCTAGATCTAAGTAGAAACCAGTCCAGTTCCGAGAGTCGTATCTGTAACATTCTGCAAAGTATCGTTATGCACAGCAGCAATTCCCAGCCCAGCTTTAGATGAATTACTACAATATTCTCACAAACAAGTTGGCTTCCATAGCTTTCGTATTCATGTCTGACACTAATATTTGTAAAGGATAATTTAGTATTTATTCCCAATATTTTATTGGTATGTGACATTGCGGGGTGTGAATAAAAAAGTTGCTGCAGTTCTGTTTGAAATATTGTAAACGTAGGACAAGCTCTAGCAATAGGGTTGCCACCTTTTCCTGAAAAAAATACCGGCCTTCCTATATATTTATCTTTTTTTCCTATTAATAACATTGGGATCAACCATCAAAAATACCGGCCAGGCCGGTAAAATACCGGCCAGGTGGCAACCCTATCTAGCAATGGAGTTAATGGAGGGAGCAGACCCTGTGTCCTAGGGCAGCCTAAAAAGAGAGGGTGCCTGGTAAACTGGAATCACTGGTGCACTGGGAACTGAGGAAGGGGTCTGGGGTATGGGCCTGTGGATGCCATGGCCAGTGACCTGGGGTACAGGAGGATCTGCTATATTGTACTGCCCTTTACTAGTCCACTAAAGTTCCACAGACAGGCAGCTGGGCAAGAGGTGTGCTGTGGGTGCACGCTGAGCCCCATGAAGATTGTTTGAAGGGGGTCTGTCATCTATATTTCTCCCAATGTTCATTGCACATCCATGAGATCTAGTGAGCCAGTGCTAGCTTGTTTCACAGGAGTAACCAGTGTATGCAGATTGCTAGATTGCTAGTTACAGCTCTGATGTTTTAAACCTAAATTAACTGTATTCTAACCCTAAATAAACTTTTTCTAACCACAAAACCATGCCTGCTAGCTGACTATAGTGGGGCAAGCAAAGCATGGGCAGTTGTATGAGAGTGTGCAGGATTTTGTGTTTTCATAGTGTAGTATCCTAAACTCATGCAAATAAGTAGGGCAGGGCAGGGGATTAGGAGATGGATCTCCAGCATTGAGCAGCCTAAGAAAATATTATATATTATATAACGGCTGCTGCTGCTGGTTGTGTCTAGGTACAGACTGAAAATTAAAATAGGCCCTGGGATTTCAGGTACACAGAGGCCCCACCAGCCCACTAAATACTGGCATTCTATGGCACCTTATAGCAGCCCCTCTGGCATTTGCCAGAACTAACAGATTGCCTGTCTGGACCTGGTTGTGGCTGAGCAGGGGGAGAATGTTATTGTACTACAATTAAACAGCCAAAAGAATGTTATTCCTCATCACATGATCATATATTCCCAGTGCCTTTATCTGTCTCAAAGCTTCTCCGTGGGTGCAGTGTTTACTCAGGGCTTGAGGGTAAATGTCACAGGTGCTTGTGTAACATAGTTACATAGTTACATGCCACAGACACTCACTATTTATTGTATCTTAAGTGACCATAACATTTTGGCATTCATATCAATAAACATTGCCCGTTATCATCTTCCTTCAGCCACCATTTTGTGATGACCTGTGTGTGTGTGTTTGTGTGTGAGAGAGATCTCACTGATCACCTGACAGGAAATGATGCAGCTCTGTAACAGGAGGAAGAGACAGAGCTCTGTGCATTCATTGGCTGCTGTCCCTTGGACATGAATGTGTGCTGTTGGTTTGTGTGAGAGCTCACAGAGAATCATGACGTTACCAGAGATTAGATGTTAAAATTAACTGGGATGGAAACAATGCCCCTTGCAGGGCTCCCTGTGCCAATACTCAGATAATTCAGTCATATGCAATGTCCCTGTGCCTCAAACATGAAGTGAAGCTGCTGAATAGGATTAATGAGAGGAAAGTGAGGAGACGATTGTCACATACAAATGAAAATCAATGCTGAGCTGTTTCTTACTAACCTGCATTAGGACACGTGAACTCCATAGTCCCTCAGAGAAAGAGGCAAATTGCCTTTAAAAAGAATAATTACAAAAAATAAGATGTTAGTGCCACCCTTTGTCCAAAATATGTAAGCTCACGTGCCATCAAGGCCCCTCATTGTACGTGACTCCTACACTATCCACTGGCATTATAAGTATGTAATACATTTTAATCAAGTCCCCAACAAACAGTGTAACTGACTAATAAGACCACGGTGCATTTCCCTTTAACTTTAGTGAAAGATCTTTTAAGCCCCAGCCAATTAACATACATCTAGAAATAATTCCCTGTCTGTATTAAAGGCTGAATGGCAGGTATAATCAATATTTGGCTACAATTTGTACATGAAACACAGAAAGAAATCCCCATCGCTCAGTGTAACCCACTCTGTGCCATTGACCAGCTGCTATAAACACCCTTGTGCCAACACGTGGTCTCACCCACAATCTGGAGTTGATGAGCTGCTGTAAACAGGCCACTTATGCCCGGGCCTAGGGTGGCAGGATTTTAGTGGGCGGCATACACACCCACATTGGTTCAGAAACACTGGGGATATAAAGGAAATACAATAGTTTTTTTAATTTCCCATGTGCCAATCCATTGACACACACCCATGCTCCAGTTTATAATCTAACCAGCCTGGTTATGGGAGGCCAATGCCAAGTCCCCTTCTGAAGAAAGATGAGCAGATTGGTGTAAACTCCATGTTCACAAACAGATCACACCTCCCTCACAAATACAAAGATACACAAGGGGACAATTTTATCCTCAGGGCCTGGAGGGAACAGGGACAGGCGCAGGTAGGATTGCCACCTGGCCGGTATTTTACAGGCCTGGCCGGTAGTTTTGATGGTTGAGCCCAATGTTATTCATGGGAAAAAAAGATAAATATATAGGAAAGCTGGTATTTTTTTCTAGAAAAGGTGACAACCCTAGGCACAGGGCTGTCTTTAAGAGGAGTCAGAGTTACATACAGTAACTGGATACCAGTAAATGGCACTGACATTTGGCTGCAAGGCCATATCCCGGACTGACAAGTGTCATTTCTGCACCCGCAGAGCCAAAGAGAATATGACAATTTATTGTTTATGGGCAGTGGCCAAAATCCTGCGCCAGTTTTTGTTGGTGGGATCCTAAACTTACTAGTGATGGATTTATAAACCTGTGACTTTACAGTGTTATTCAATGTTCTACAGTTTATGGTGTGTAAATTGCCTGTTTTGGGGGGTCAGGGGGCTCTGCCGCCTCATGCACACAATTTACTTGCAGACCCCAAGCTGTATCAGTAGAGAAGAGAGTTCAGGTGGGAACAGACAGGTTTGTGCAATGTCAGCTGCACTGCTGGGTGTGACTCAGGAATGTGTCTGTTCTGCCCGGGCAGGAACCAGCACCCTGTCATTATCATGTCTGACATATTATAGTGACACCCTAGCCCTAGGGAGAAAGGAGGGAATGAAGCAGGGCAGGTTCCAGCTTGAACATAGTCATTATTATATTCCATTCTCTCATGTCTCACGGTCTGTGCTGTTCCAATGGTATATCCATAAAGAGGGGACTTCATTAAAATAAAAAGACACAAAAAAAACCATTCATATACACACACACACAGAGATCTCTATTGCGTGCATTTATTTACATTTATAAGTTGAATTAAACTAAAGCTCCCCAATGACTCAAAGACTTCTCTCACCGAACTACCAATTTTTGGCAAAGTCTGACCAATCTGTCAAATTATCGTGCGGTTAGGGGGATTTCAACGATCGCACATCTAACGATTTTTCGTCCAACATCTGTCAGACAATTGATCGGCCAGGTTAAAAAATCTTTATTTCTCCCAGTACAATCTGTCTATGTTTGCAGGGCCAGCAGACCCTTCAGTTTTGCTGACAATATCGCCTGAAATTGTCTTTTTAGTTGATGGACAATTCGTACATTTCGAGATAATCGTGGTCTCACAATGATGATCGGATCTTTTAAAAATCTTTACGTCTATGGCCAGCTTTACCCAAGCACCATCCAAAATAACAACCAATCAGAATTTAGCTTTGACCAGTCTAGTCCAGTTAAAGTAATAAGATGACGTACCTGGTTTTATCTGGTTGTATTTTGTTGCTGTGTCACGCAGGCTTGGACTGGCAATCTGTGGGAATGGCAAGTGCCAGAGGGGCTGCTGTAAGATTCCATAGTCACCATTTAGTGGGCTGGTGGGGGGCTGTTTGCTTCTCATTGAACTTTGAGCCTATTTTGACTCCCAGTTCAATACCAGTATTGGGAATTGCCACTTATGAGAAACAACAGTCAGTTTGTTTTGTTGACCACACGCACATAATGATGCTAAAATGCCTCCTTATATTTCTTTGTATGATTCTGTAAATAAATTGTTTTACCACTGAAAATGTGGGTTCACTCCAATACAAAGATAATTTCATACATTATGTCCATTTAGTCCCATGTATTTCTACCATCAAACACTAAACACAAGGCATTTTGTCATCTCAGCCATGTGTGGAAACCTGTCACTACTCTTGATCTTAGAAAGTGGCACCCACAGTGCCACACACACACATACAAACACAGACACACACAGAAATGCACATATACAAACACACACACACACACAGACATACAGACACACATACAAACACAGACACGCACATACACACACACAGACATACACACACACAGACACACATAGAAATACACACAGGGGCGATCCCTCGCATTTCACTGCCCCCCCCCTTCCCCACAGCACTCACCTTTTCAGTGCCGGACTGGGGTAGGGTTGATCCATAGTGCTAATGCAACTGCGCGCTCTGCACTAGAAGAGACGAATTTCCGGTTTGAAAACTGGAAATTAGGTTCTTAGTTACCAGGAGTGGGATTTTTGCCATCCCTTGTACCCAGGGGGACACTGCCGCCTAAGGTGAGTGCCTCAACTCGCCTCATTGGTGGAGCGACCCTGGATATACACACAGACAGACATACAGATACACACACACACAGACACACATGCACACACAGAGACACACAGTCACATACACAGACACACATGCACACACACAGAGATACAAATACACACACACAGAGATTCACACACAGACACACATGCACACACACAGAGATACATACACAGACACATGCACACACACATACATCCAGGCACACACACAAAGGTGCAGGCCCGGACTGTGGGTTCTAGCAAATGCCAGAGGGACTGCTATAAGGTGCAATAGACAGTCACTATTTAGTTGGCTAATTGGGCCTCTGTGTAGCTGAAATTCCAGGGACTATTTTGATTCTCAGTCCAGACCTGCAGAGGTGACAAGTGAACCTTGGGTATAAATTCTAGCACATCTCCCCAGCTTCAGTGTTTACAGACAGTTGCAGGTTGCACAGGTGCTGCATAGTCATTTAGGGTTTCAAAGAGACCTGCTAATCCCAAAGCCTGATATTAGCAGTGTAAAACTGCATAGAAACCAAACTGCAAATGTGTTTGCTGGGGACTGGGTGACGGCACATCGAGGGCCTTCAGTCTCAGAAAAACACACAGGCCCTTGGGGCTCCATTCATTCAATAAACAAAAAGTGTTGTTTGTCAAACAAACTTGTCCTGTACGAATGAGAGATAATTAGGTAGAAATACAGACGGTGCTTTTATTTGTCAGGGAAACAGCAAGAAGAATTCAGTAACACTACCTACAAACTTCTAGTCTGGGGTCTCCATGCATTGTCGGACTGAGTCCAGTGAGCCTCAAACTTGGCCCTCCAGCTGTTAAGGAACTACAAGTCCCACAATGCAATGAAGGAGTCTGACAGCCACAGTCAGGCAAATGCATTGTGGGACTTGTAGTTCCTTAACAGCTGGAGGGCCAAGTTTGAGGATCACCAACAAAAATAACAATGGCCCATCGATATCAGATAAAACTCAGCTTAAATACCTATATTATACCAGTGAGGCCTGGTCCCTAAATCCTTATTGTCCCTTCACCTACACTTAGGGTTGCCACCTGGCCGGTATTTTTGATGGCTGATCCCAATGTTATTAATAGGGAAAAAAGATCAATATATAGGAATGCCGGGATTTTTTTCAAGAAAAGGTGACAACCCTACCTACACTTCATGTATGTTGCTGTCCAAACAAATGTGAATTTCATTTAACTCAGTATATTGACCGCACATAGCCCTTTATTCTCCAGGACACGGTCACTGCGTGGAAAGGAACCGTAAAAAGGACAGATCTACTGAATTTCCATTAGAATTGAGTTTTACTTGTATTCCAACAGGCAGAAGAAGTTTACAGCAAGAGTTGTTACATTGTTTGCTGAGTGTAAATGGAGAATGATTCATGTACAATACTGATTAAAGGGATCCTGTCAGGGGAAAAAAAAATTTTTTCAAAACGCATCAGTTAATAGTGTTCTTCTGCACTGAAATCCATTTCTCAAAAGAGCAAACAGATTTTTTTATATTTCATTTTGAAATCTGACATGGGGCTAGACATATTGTCAATTTCCCAGCTGCCCCTGGTCATGTGACTTGTGCTCTAATAAACTTCAGTCACTCTTTACTGCTGTACTGCAAGTTGGAGCGATATCACCCCCTCCCCCCAGCAGCCTAACAACAGAACAATGGGAAGGTAACCAGATAACAGCTGGTAGACAGGGGCGTAACTACAGAGGAAGCAGACCCTGCGGTTGCAGGGGGCCCAAGTATCATAGGGGCCCCACGAGGTCTTAATTCATATACAATTTCAAAAAATATTGGTAAAACAGGTCAACCTCTAGACATTTTGGGGGCCTAAATAATGATTTGCTGTGGGGCCCAGTAATATCTCATTATGCCACTGCTGATAGATCTAAGAACAACACTCAATAGTAAAATCCATGTCCCACTGCGTACTATTCAGTTACATTGAGAAGGAAAAACAACAGCCTGCCAGAAAGCAGTTCCCTCCTAAAGTGCTGGCACAAGTCACATGACCAGGGTCTAATTTCAAAACTGAATATAAAAAAATCTGTTTGCTCTTTTGAGAAATGGATTTCAGTGCAGAATTCTGCTGGAGCAGCACTATTAACTGATGTGTTTAAAAAAAAAAAAAAACATGTTTTCCCATGACAGTTTCCCTTTAACTTGCTCATGGACCCAACATAATGACACACATGATTCATGTTTTGGGCACAAGCCGCTCACAATCAATTCCCCTGAGAATGCCGGGGTGGCTAATGCACATAAAGGTGTGGGAGAGGCGAGTCTCAGCCTGACACACCTGAAGCCGTGACTCACACACACACACACAACTATTGCTTGGCAAGTGGAGGCCGCAGCGCCGGGGCTTATGGGTAATCATGGAAGCCATAGTAACTGTAATAGTGCAACTGTACATTAGCCCTTCTTATTGGGGTTACACTAATTACATTCATAGGGAGCTGCCCCTGCTCAGTCTATGGGAGTGATACATAGTGGGACATTCACTAAGATCCGAAAAATCACCAGCGCAGGCTTCACTGGCATTTGCCGCACTTCGCCAGGTGAATTTTCGCCAGTGCTACGCAAATTCACTAAAATGCGAATTTACAATCAGGTTGGAGAACGGTAGTGTAGTTGCGCTAGTGTTACTTCGCTAGGCAGAGTGCAGTTACGCTAGCGAAGCCTAATTTGCATACGGCGAGAACTTTAACGTATAATAGAAGTATATGTTCCACTACATTCCACTACACAAGCCCAGGAAACCTTTAATAAATAAAATAAAGTTATTGCCCTACATGTGCCCCCTGTATAGTTGTGTTGCCATATGTTAGGAAATGTAGGGGGGAAGGAGGGGAACCCCCCAAAAAAATGATCGATCTTTTTCAGACTATCACCCATAATGGTAAAACACGCCAGCGTTTTTTTTTGGGACTTAGAAAAATTTTATAATTTTTTTTCCCAACTCCTATGTATTGTATTGAACTTCGTCTGGTCTGAGCAAGCGAAGTGAAGTCTAGTGTAAGTGGTAACGCTCAGCAAAAAGTTCATCTTAGTGAATTTGCGTAATTACGATCCTTCGCCATTGCGCAAATTCGCCTGGCATAAGGGTGCGAAGTTGCGCAAATCTATCTACTTCGTTAGTGAACATTTGCCAGAGCCGGTGTTAGTGAATTTGCGAAGTTACGGTTTGACGTCACGCTGGTGAATTCGCTTTAGTGAATTTGCCCTTTAGTGCTGCTGTATCCCTGCAACTCCTGATCCAATTGGTCAATGAGAGCACAGGCTGCAGATGGGGCAATGCAGAGCAACCTGGGGTTTTCAGTTTTACTCCAACACATCGAGGGCAGTGGGGTAACCGTTACTGGGCCCCACAGCAAATTCATTTTACGGCCCCCAACTAGGGTCCCACCTTTTCTTGAAAAAAATCCCGGCCTTCCTATATATTTATCTTTTTTCCCTATTAATAACATTGGGCTCAACCATCAGAAATACCGGCCAGGTGGCAACCATTTTTTTTTTACTTTTTGCTGATTATGCAGGGCCTCACGGGGCCTCTATACCTCCTCAGCCCCCCTCTGTAGTTACACCCCTGATCCAGGGAGCAGTTGTAAATTCTACTTTATAGATCTAATTCCATTATCCTTGACTCCCTAATCACTGTCCCTAAGACACAATAGGATATATACGCTGGTATATAAAGTGTACAGTGAGGTTAGAATTCTCAATGTGTGGCCCCAGATGTGGGAGAAATTCCCGTGTGAGTAGCTGTGAGTGATGAGCAAGTTGTATCTGGCAGTCTGGGAATAAAATGCCGCTTTCTTACATTCCTCCTAGCCCTGCCCTTGGGCCCAATCCCCGGCATGTACAGATGTGTCCAACACACACACACACACACAACTACACACACAACTACACACAATTACACACCCACCGCCCCCGGCACATTCCTTCTGTAAACTTTCTGGAACCTTCTAACCCCCTCTCAGCTGTACAGAAGAATATACAGCTCCCATAAACCCACCAGCTGTACAGTTAATATACGTTGCTCTATATCACACCATTACCCTGTATATATATTTCTATGGGCACATATGGCTTTATACTGCAGCACTGCCCAGTAACATATTCCTTGTCTGTAATAAATCAGCTTTATGTGCATTTATATAAACCCCATTGTGATGTAAGTTCCTATAATAATGGTCTCATGGAATAAATGGTCTATAGAGGCCCGCCCCTTTAAATCTGGAGTATAAATTTATAATATATATTCTAATAAGTTGATTCCTGTAAGGCTCATCTACCATACATTGAACATCCACATGTATCTTGGCTCATTATATTATTTTATATTGGTGTTGTCCAACTGAAAGACCCACAGGCTGGACGTGTCCCTCCAGTAGATATAAGTGTGGCCCCTGGGCAGCACTAATACACTTTGCCTCTCAGACATCACTATTTAGTTATAGAGAATAATATATGGAAACAGCTGAATGGTATTGGGCAGCCTGGGGGCTCAGTAGGGAGCACTTCTGTGTGATCTATAATGAGTCTGTATGTGCCCCCCAAGTCTGCATTGGTTCCACTCACACTCCTGATAAAATCGGGACTTTAAACTGTAAGCTCTGTGGGTTTGCTCTGTACTGCGTGCACAAACACACAAGACTCCTTTCCTTATCTCACAGGTATTTTGAATACTGTGCAGATTAATCTTTAAAGGGAAACTGTCATGGGAAAACGGTTTTTTTTTTAACACATCAGTAAATAGCGCTGTTCCAGAAGAATTCTGCACTGAAATCCATTTCTCAAAAGAACAAACAGATTTTTTTTCATTTTGAAATAATCTGACATGGGGCTAGCCATATTGTCAATTTCCCAGCTGCCCCTGGTCATGTGACTTGTGCCAGCACTTTAGGAGGGAACTGCTTTCTGGCAGGCTGTTGTTTTTCCTTCTCAATGTAACTGAATGTGTCTCAGTGGGACATGGATTTTACTATTGAGTGTTGTTCTTAGATCTACCAGGCAGCTGTTATCTTGTCTTAGGGAGCTGTTATCTGGTTACCTTCCCATTGTTCTGTTGTTAGGCTGCTGGGAGGGAGGGGGTGATATCACTCCAACTTGCAGTACAGCAGTAAAGAGAGATTGAAGTTTATCAGAGCACAAGTCACATGATTGGGGGCAGCTGGGAAATTGACAATATGTCTAGCCCCATGTCAGATTATTTCAAAATGAAAAAAAATATCTGTTTGTTCTTTTGAGAAATGGATTTCAGAGCAGAATTCTTCTGGAGCAGCAATATTAACTGATGTGTTTTGGAAAAAAAAAATTTTTTCTCATGACAGGATCCCTTTAACCTCATAAGATTATTCCCAAAGCAGGTGTGGCCTTTAATAATGACGCTGGGTGTGTCTGAGTCACCTCATTTCACTAATGTGAGAGCTGCAGCTTATTCACATTATATTAAACTACATCAAGTTCAGCAAAAGCTGGAGCCCCCAGTGTAATAATATTAGCGGGGCCCTGGTATATCTGAAATAATAAAAGAAAGATATTTTGGGCAATTCAGACACCCCCTCTACACAGGAATGTGACTGTGCTGCACGGCTCTCCTACGTGTGTCTGTTATAAAGGAATAAGTAATGTTTAAGAGGTTGAGTTGTAAAGTTGCACAACAGACTTGGTCTGGGCATGAAGATAAAGCGACTAACTGGCCTATGAGCCATAACGGCTTCTAATGACAACCTTGGCTGCTTCTACTACGCCCTAACCATCTGGAAGATGATCTGTTAAACAGGTACAGGGTCTGTTATCCAGAAACCCAGTATACAGAATGTGCCGAATTATGGAGTGTCCATCTCCCATAGACTCCATTTTACCCAAATAATCCACATTTTTTAAAAACTGATTTCCTTGTAGCTTGTACTTGATCCCAACTAAGATATAATTAATCCTTATTGGAAGC
>CM044447.1:830624-852073 GCA_024363595.1 Xenopus borealis | reverse complement strand
TTCATGTTTATATGATTTTCTACTAGACTTAAGGTACAAAGATCCAAATTACAGAAAGATTCCATATCTAGAAAACCCCGGGCCCTGAGCATTCTGGATAACAGGTCCTATACCTGTAATAATAAAACAGTAGCTTGTACTTGATCCCAACTAAGATATAATTAATCCTTATTGGAAGCAAAACCAGACTATTGGCTTTATTTCATGTTTATATGATTTTCTAGATGAAGATCTAAATTATAGAAAGATCTATTGTTAAAAAAAACCCAGGTCTGGGCATTCTGGATAACAGGTCCCATACCTGTACTTGATCCCAACTAAGATATAATTAATCCTTATTGGAAGAAAAAACAGCCTATTGGCTTTATTTCATGTTTATATGATTTTCTAGTAGACTTAAGGGATGAAGATCCAAATTACAGAAAGTTCTGTTATCCAGAAAACCCCACGTTCCTGAGCAGTCTGGATAAAATGATAACAGGATAATACCTGTATTTAGCAATGTGTTAAAGGGGTAGTACACCTGAAACGCTGCATGAAAAGTTTAATTTTTAGAGAACGGATACTTGCTGTGACCACGTTGGGTAGGTGCGCGTCACTTACCCCTGTGTGACCATCCGAGGGCGCATGCTGAAGCTGCATTTATATTATACTGTTCATTGGGCTTAAAACCTGACTTTTAGTATCATGCAGACAGGATCATTTTGAGTTTATTGTTCTGCAATTTTCAGGAATTGAAACAGTTATCTGGTTGCTGTGGCTTGATCACCTTAGCAACCAGGCAGTCATATAAATTAGAATGAAAGTACAGAACAATAATAATCACCAGAATCTGTTTGGTTTTTTGGCTGCTCACCTTCGGACCTCCTAACAACACCCGTAGTATCATCCTGCCCGCTTTTCTCCAACGGGAACTTCACACTGGTGCTTTCGGCAGCATGCGATTGCTCTGCGCACACTTTTGTAGAAGACTTTTCCGTTGAAACTGCTGTGCCCAATTTTTCGGAGGTTTCCCCTACGTTTCCAGGCTTGTCCATCCAAAGGGTTAATGTGCTGGTTCGAGATTTCTTTGTTATTGGCTGAGGATTTTCCTCTTCTGAATGGTCGGGTGAGTGAGGAGCAGCTGAAAGTGGCAACCTGTAGCCGTGCTTCTTTTTCAAGTGCTTCATGTATCGATCTTTAACCGCTTGCCATGTCCTTTTTATCACTTGCCTCTGCTCCATCTCCTTCCATAGGGCTCTGCCGGTGACAGTGCCTCGGTGGGGGGCATTATCTCTCACGTACATCAGGATAGCTACATCTTCCTCCTCTGTGAAGGGATTTCTTCCGGTTTGATGTATGTGGGCTGATTTGAGAGACCCAGTCTTTGGAGCCTCAGAAGAGTCCATCTTATGGTCTTTTTTGTTTCTTTCCTGTTGTAGTTTGACAGTGTCTGGCTCCTGCTCATCCTCCCGTCCCCCCAGATCAGAGAGCTCATCCTGAGGGTCTCCAGTAACCTTAGCTTGTTGTCTCCCATCACTTCCATGGCTGCTCTTGCCCTCACTTTCCCGAGTGACCCTTTCTTCTGGTTTCCTGCCCTTGCTTTGTCTCCTCATTCCATGACTTCCATCCAGTCGATAATCATCAACATCAAGAAGTTCACCTTTCCTCACACAGTCCAAGACGTAGGCAGTGGATACATACTGAGCCCCCTGGGCACTGCCGGGTGCAGAGAGAAGCAGAGCCCCAGGCTGCTGCAGCCGACACATTTCCCCACCTCCGTGAATAATGAGTGGGTACAGCTGCCGCTTTAAAGGACCGGGGGTTATGTAGAATCTCAATGGGGTCCCGTCGTCCTCAACAAATAAAGTTCGAGAATGTGTCAAACCCTCCAAGGTAGCCATTTTGCTCACTGGAAAGGGTCAGCTGATTCTGCAATATCAATAGTTGGGGATTAGCAATAGTTCATCTTGCAGCAATCCTTCCCTTAAAGGCACATTCACCTAAACAATAATAATATTTCATGTGACTTGTGATATTATAGATTCACTATAAATATGCTTTGCTACAGTAATATTATCTAAGCCGAGTCCCAGTTCCCTTGCTGATCTGACTACCTATCACTTATAGTAACAGCAAAATCTTTTAGTACCTAATTCACCTCTATGATTCTGTACAAACAGCTACATCTAAAGGTGGCCATTCACGAGCAGATTAAAGTTGTCTATATCTGTCCTTTAGACATTCTGCATCTTATCTGCAAGTGTATGGGGGCTTCCGACAGGTCTGCCCGATCAATATCAAGCCAAAAATCAGTCACATATCCATCGGGAGGTTTGATTTTTCTGTTGATCAAAGACCGAACCAACTAGTTGATGCAGTCCTATGTCCCTAGGACTGGATGTTTGGAATAATCAAATATTGTCCTGCCGTTGGTGGGCATAACGGGGGAACATCTTGCTACACGAGCGGATCTTATTGTGCAGGGACCACCTTCAGGCTGGTGCCACAAGGGGCTGAATCTTGGGAAATATGTGCGTTTTGTTGTTGAAATCTGATGTGTTTACCGACGCAATCGTTCTGGGTACAGGCAAGGAGAAAGGCTGATAGAAGCCCAGGAGCTGATTCTCAGCCTTCTTTTTCAGCAGGCCAAGATTGAGCCCCATGTGGAATCAGCCTTAAGCTCCTCCTTTGCGCCCCTTCAGACCAAGTTGACCTGTATTTGGGCTCTCTTTGTCTGCCTCCTCCTCAGATATCAAATCCTGTTGGGCAAAGAACACATCAGCAGGTTGACATGGTTCTCTCCTGACAGGCCTGAATAAAAGCCACAATGATCCAATCTCAGGCCCAGAGTCAAAGGCTCAGATTAGCTCAGAGTATAGGTGACCAAATGGGGCAAAGATCCGATCACCTGTTTTGGGCAAACAATTAGATTTAGTAACCTCTTACGTTTCCCAACTGCTTCCCCCATAGTGATGCTTCCCCCATAGTGATGCTTCCCCCATAGTGATGCTTCCCCCATAGTGATGCTTCCCCCATAGTGATAAGTTTCTAGTTAGGACAATGTATAGCTCTGCATGTTCCTCCTCTCAGCTCAGATTCAGCTTTATAATGGAACACATGCAACTATTCACTGGAGCCTTTAGCTCTCAGGCCTGGCCCAGAAAAAACACAAACACACACAATAATAATAATAATAATAATAATAATGATAATAACACAGACAATAATAATAATAATGATAACACAGACGACAATAATAATAATAATAATAACACAGAAAATTATAATAACATACACAATAATAATAATAACAATAACACAGACACTGGTAAGACCTAACTTTGCTGCCCCCTTACTTCCTCAATGTGGAACCTTCCTGCTGACGGAATCGCATTGTGTAAACATATATTTGGGTGAATCCATTGACACAGGCGTGGGGGGAGGTCCGTGCAGAGCACAGTGTAACTGAGAGGCCAGCAGAAGCATTGGGTGAATACAGTTCCGCACATTGTGTTACTCACATTCCCCCCTTAATAATCATTTCAGCAGCAAGGTTAGTTTATCCTGATCTCCCCTCACATAAAATACACAGACACACTCACCTCTCTGCTGCTGCAGGGGAATCCAATGTGGCCGCTCAAGGAACGGAGTCACGTGGCTGGAGAAGTGGATTATGGGACCTGAAGTCCTACTAGTGCAGTGGGCGGGGCTCCAGTGACTGGATGCTCATTTAGCGTGACACAGAGAGTCAGTTAGAGCATGAGGAGAATCCTCAGAGTAAAATCACTTTTTTACACATACACTTGCTACAGACTTGCTTTACAGATATGGGATAAACATATATATGAGTGTTACAGGCGGACTAGGCGCAATACAAGTGCCTGTGTGTGGGTGTGAGACTGCTACTGCGTCATGTCTGTCTGAGGGGAGCAGTTCTGCAGCTCAACCCTATAGTGTGTTCTCCTCAGGAAAATAGTCAGCAACAGAAACATTGGGCCAGTGGGGTAACTACCAGGGGAGCACAGGGTGCAACTGAGCCAGCCCAGGGGGAGGGGCAATGAGGGTCTGCCAGGGTTGCCACCTGGCTGGTATTTCACTGGCCTGGCCGGTATTTTTGATGGTTAATATTATTAATAGGAAAAAAACGTAAATATACAGGAAGGCCGGTATTTTTTCAGGAAAAGGTGGCAACCCTATTTGTGGGCGGGTCTGTGACTAGGGTTGCCACCTTTTCCTGAAAAAAATACCGGTCTTCCTATATATTTATCTTTTTTTCCTATTAATAACATTGGGATCAACCATCAAAAATACCAGCCAGGCCGGTAAAACACCAGCCAAGGC
Organism: Xenopus borealis; assembly: GCA_024363595.1. NCBI lineage: Eukaryota > Metazoa > Chordata > Amphibia > Anura > Pipidae > Xenopus > Xenopus borealis. The sequence continues at coordinate 847,750 of CM044447.1, read as the reverse complement.
CGGGGCCTAGGGTTGCCACCTTTTCTTCAAAAAAATACCGGCCTTCCTATATATTTACCATTTTTTCCTATTAATAACATTGGGATCAACCACCAAAAATACCGGCCAGGCCGGTAAAATACCGGCCAGGTGGCAACCCTACCGGGGCCGGTATTACAAATTTACCGGCAATGTAGCTGCCGGTAGATTTGTAATACCCCTTAAAAATGGCCCTTGCCTTGCCTTAAATTCAATGAAAACTTACCTTTCTCGCGTCTTCAGCCGATCGCTCACGTGGCCGCACCCCCTTTTGCGTCACGTCCCGCCCCCTTTTGGCCCTGCCCTCTGCCGGCCGGTAAGAAATTTTTCAAAAGGTGGCAACCCTAGTGACAGTGCGCCACTTGTGCCGTGATGTCAGTGCGTCAGATGTCACTGCAGGGGCCCAGAACCCAGAGAATGCGGCCAGCAGGGGGCCATGGAGGTGATTTTCTTTATCCTTGAGTTAGGCAGGCCCTAGGCGCCTAGATGGTAATCCGGCCCTGGGTGTGGACAGTCACCCCCCTCTGTGGATGCTCATGCCCCTCAGGGCCCCCCAGCAGCTCTTGTGCCATTGATTCTGGCCTGATTATCACTGATTCCAGCCAGAAAATCATGTATAGAGGGGGGTGGAGGGGCCAGCTGTACGTCCCATGCCAGGGCCCACCCCCCTCTAGTTACGTGATCCTGAGATCAGGGGGGAACATTACAGGCCTAGCTCTCACAAATACCCGATAGTAACCTGCTGCAAGTGTCATGTTCATTTTACCTCACTGCAGGGCCTGTTCCATAAATGACTCAGTTCTGAGGTAAAGTTTACCTTGCATCGAGGGTTGCCACCTTTTCTGGAAAAAAATATATTTATCTTTTTTCCCTATTAATAACATTGGGATCAACCTTCATTTTTACAGGCCAGGCGGCAACCCTACTTGCAGGGTGCTTTGCTTATCTGACGATTTCGGTCAGTGTTTCTACAGTAGAACTCACTGTTCTATTTACTCAAATTCATTTCAAGTCTTTCACCTCAGTAGAAGCCCATTGATATCTGTTACTTACTACAGGTATTGTCACCTCATTGTCACTAGACCTCCCTTTCTGTCATTTAGGGATGCCACCTTTTCTGGAAAGAAATACCAGTTTTCCTATATATTTATGTTTTTTTCTATTAATAAAATTGGGATCAACCATCATTTTTACTAGCTGCATTCAGGCCCAGACTGACAACGTGTGAGTTGTGGGAAATGGCAAAGGGGCTGCTGTAAGATGACATAGACACTCAATATTTATTGGGGGGATATAAGATGACACAGACACTCACTATTTATTGGGGGGATATAAGATGACACAGACACTCACTATTTATTGGGGGGATATAAGATGACACAGACACTCACTATTTATTGGGGGATATAAAATGCCATAGACACTCACTATTGGGGGGCTGCTGTAAGATTCCACAGACACACTATTTATTGGGGGCTGCTGTAATATGTTATAGACACTAACTATTTATTACTCACTATTTATTGAGCTGTTTGGGCCTTTGTGTACTTGGAATACCAGGACATATTTAATGTCACTTGCCATGTTCTTAAAAAGTTGCTAGTGGGAAAAGCAAGTATTTTTTTATTTGCTTTGCATATATTTATATTACCCATGATTTCCACACCGAAACCCAGCACAACATCACATCACACCAGGCTACTATTTAGCCTCATTACCACACATGTATATGAAGTTAAATTGAGGTATTGCAGGACTCCGGCAACCATTAAGCACATTAATGACACCTCTAATAATTTTGCCATAACCGAGCAGCCATCTAATGATACGCTATGTTTCTAAGCCAATATGTACCGGCAATCCCGGCTTAATCATTTCACTACAGAGAATTAACAAGCTGGTGAAGCAGCATCTGCAGGTGAAATGTGCATACTGCAGTTTTATTAGTAATAGAAAGTTACTTTGTGCATATTACAGACTTAATTAATTTAACGGTGATGTTAAATCTGAAATAGCATAATAAATCCCTGGTTAGCTTGCTCTTAGGAAACAAGTGATTCTGTATAATAGAAGGAAGCATCTGCAGCTGGTGGGCATAATATGAATGTTATACTCTCTATTTACTCTGTATAGCACCACTTTAATGGTGAGGGAAAACAAGAAGGAAAAGTAATTTTTACTTGAAATTCTTTATTTCCATGAATTGTCCCTAAAGAAGAGTTAAACATAAAAATTTGCTTTATTTTTCTTTACTGTCTCTTTTTTCATAATATAAATGGAGCTATCGTTGGCAATATTTTGCAAGAAAACTTCTTGGTCATCTTCAATTCTTCTGTTGCCCTTCCTTAAGTACACACTCTGAAATCTCAGGATTCTCTTTACAATTTCTCACTCAATTCCTCAACCCTAGAAGAGACCACTTTCCCATCAACGACTTCTTCAATTACTGTCTTCACCTTGTTGATGGAACTTTTGGTTTGCTCTTTACTGATGATGGTAACAGCTGAAAAAAAAAACAAAGGAAGGTCAGGTTTTTGCTTTGAGTTGAACTAAGTCAAGGCTAAACCTAAATTGTGTTCTACAAACAATTATATAAAGCAGGTATAATTCTCCATTCACTCAAGAGACAATACTTCTAACCCTTGTGCAGGTTACTGAAGCACATTATGAAGTATTGGCTCTATATATATATTTTCTCCTTGTGTCACCCAAAGCATCTCAGGCTACAACACAACATGGCAATTTGTCCAAGTTGGAAACAATAAAAACTATTCAGTTACAATTATCCAGATATGACCAGAATCATTAAAGCACACTATGGCATTTATTGGGACCAATGGGTGCAGGCTTCTATTGTCTAGAATTAATATAAATATCATACATTCCTACAATATGAAGTGTTACCAGATGGCTCACCTTTCTGTGTTTCAGTCTGGGAAAACCTAAAAACAGAATAAAAAGGACAATGTAAGTGTGGCATACTGGGTAGTTATATCAATAAAACAAGATAATAATGCCAGGTATATTGCATTTTCTACAGTGTCTCTTAGAATGTTATTTAATGATAAATCATTTGTATTGTACTTTAAGGAGCCTTTCATGGTAAAGTGTAAAATTTCATTGATGTTGAAAATGAATTAAAGGTTTAATTGGTATAGAAAAGGTGCTAAATATTAAGGTAGAGGTAATCAGGACCCCTTACCTGGTGTCTTCTCCTTCCAGCAGGCGTCTGTAGGTGGCAATTTCCATTTCCAGTCTTGTCTTGGCATCTAGCAGCAACTTATACTCCAAAGACTGTCGCTCGGCATCTGACCGTAAGTTTTGAATCTCCAATTCCACTTGCGTGATCATCGCCTGAAGATGGTTGAGCTGAGCTCCGTAGCGGGCCTCAGTTTCTGCCAAAGTACCTTCCAGTGCGTTTTTCTAAGATCAAGAGGATTATATTAGAAAAATGTAATATAATGCATGAAGGTGGTGAGTATAGGGAAATTGTCTCACGTCTCCTAAACAAATAGTAATGCAGGCCATGTATGATACTTAGATTTTTCTGTTACAATTATATTTATGTAGCAATTCTAGTTCACACTCACCATGCTCAAGAGAGACTGAAGTTCAATCTCCAGGCTCTGTATTGTGCGTTTCAGGTCTGTAATTTCTGACTTAGATGACTGGAGAGCAGCTGTGTTGGTGGCAACTTCTTTGTTGAGATTTTCACCCTGATAAAAAAAAAAAGGGAAATTTCAGCGATTATGAATCAGAAGATAAGATTCATAACCCCTACAGACTTCACACTGACTTATATGCACATAATTATTCTGCATTTACAATTGCTACTTTCGATAATCTTCATACCTGTCCTCTGTACCAGCCTTCCACCTCCTGGCGGTTCTTCTCCATCATACTTTCATACTGAGCCCTCACATCAGTCATGATCTGTGCCAGGTCCACAGGAGGAGCAGAATCTACCTGTACGTCCACGTTGCCTCTAGCACTGCTACGAACGACAGCAAGTTCCTGGAACAGAATTTAAACAATGAATGCGTGTTCATACCATTTCTTTGTTGATACCAACCAATTCCATGTTGATATCAGATGTTATATTAGATATAATATTTAGATATTATAGATAAAGTATTTATACCTCTTCGTGACTCTTCTTTAGGTAGATCAGCTCTTCCTTCAGACTTTCAATGTCCAACTCCAGGTCTGTTTTATTGAGGGTCAGCTCATCAAGGACTCTGCGGAGTCCGGCGATGTCATTTTCTGCTCCAGTCCTAATGGCCATCTCTGACTCATACCTATAGAGAATACAACATGTGTTTACTGGAGGCAAGAGCTGCACTTAGTGTTTAGTATATAAAGTGGTTATCTTTGCTTTCATTTTATTTACAAATGAAGTAATAAACACAATGAGGATGCTATTTACAAAGTTTTCAAAATAGTACACATCTGCCTGTTTGTCTGGTTTTCCTCTGCTTTCAAAACCCAGAAAGCTCTTACACAACCTGAAAGCACAAGCTGAAATCAGTCTTCTTCTAACTTTGGCTGGTGGTTACCCTATATACGCACTGTTCTAATCACAAACTCTCTTACAATTTCTACATAAATGAATTTGTTGTGTGGTTTGCAGTTCCCTCTCCCATGCACAGGGTCACAGGGTTGATCATTACAGCATTAGATTAGATCACTTACTTGATTTTGAAGTCATCAGCTGCCAGCTTGGCATTATCTATACTGAGGACCAGCCTGACCCTGTCAGTGGTTGCATCGTTGATCTTTAAGAGAAAACAAAACACACTATTAGTTTGGCCCCTAAAAGTACATAAAACATAATTTCCAGTAAGTAGATATTAAGAAATTCCTATTCATGTAATCATGTGTATCTTAATGATGAGGTACAGTACTGATTTAGGAACCACACCACCATATATGCTACTTCTTTGGCTTATTTAGTGTTAACACATAATGGCTATAAATCTATAACCCAATGTGTACTCACAAACACACTTTTAACTAGCAATAAACAGGAATAGTCTTCACTATTCAACTTGTTGACCCCCTTCTCATAGTTTACCACTCTCCATTTGTAAACAGCCATAAAACAACTTACTAGAGCACAGACTTATAAAGTGTAATATATATAGTCCATAACTTGCAATGTAGTGAAAAACCCAAGACAAGTGCACAAAGCAATTGAAGTTACCTGCGAGCGCAGTAAGTTGATGGTTTTATAGTAACCACTAACATCCAGGGAGCCAACTGCTGCTTTCTTGTCAAGGTAATCTCGGATTTTCAGCTCCAGTTCATGGTTGGCTAGCTCCAGGGAACGGACCTGGGGGGTTCAAACATTCACAGTGACTTACAATATCACAACTCGATCAGTGCCGGGGCAGCAGTGTGTAGCAGCTGTACACACTAAACACATTTATATACACAACTATAGAGTTTATCTGGCATAGAAAGCAGGATTAATTTCCCACTGAACGTGCAATTGTAAGAGGAATTATAAAAATATATTGTATAGAGAAAGAATTCATTTCCATTTGCAAGGATAGATATCAGGAGCACAGTGGTTAGCTGAGGATGCTGAGATAATATCTATAAATTTACTAATAGATGACACTGGCCAGCACTACACTTTGGTTGATGGACAAAGATGGGCTTTGTAGTTCAACAGTCAGCAAGTTAGCTTTGAATATAAGTGCACAATCTCTTTCAGGAAGCAAAAAATTAAAGTGCTATATTCATGAAAACGAGCAACACTTCCATAGTTCTAAGCTGACCTCTTGATGGAAGAAGTTTGGGCATTAAACCCATTTCTACTTACTCGCTCCAGGTAGTTGGCCAGACGATCGTTCAGGTTCTGCATGGTCTCCTTGCCATTGTTGCTGTTGAAACTAACATCAAAGGCTGGGAATGCTGAAAAAGCTGAGCTGGTCATGCTAGCCTCTGACATGCGGACAGTTGAGGCACCTCCTGCCACACTGCGGGCCCGATTCACCCCCGGTGATGCAAGAACCCCAAATCGGGCCGAGATACTGCGGGTAGAGAAGCTCATTGTAATGCTGCAATGTTAAGGAGCCAACGTAGTAGAGGTGAGTTGTTCCCTTGGGTGAGCTGATACTCTGAGCACTGCTTGGCCCCAACTTAAATACCCAATTCAAGGGGAGGGTCTACCAATGTAATTGTCCCATAGGTAGGGGGAACCTGCGTAACAACACTGTTTACACAAAAGGAAATTCCTGCAGGTAAATATGCATGACATTCCTTCCCTTATCAGTGGGGCCAGAAAAAAATCTTGTCCTACAAGAAATAGTTGATTAGCATAGAACCTGGCAGTGTAACAGCATTAAATATCTTTAGGGGAGATTAAATCATTTAGCTGAGGTGATACCAAGCATCCAATAGTCTTCTTTCTACAAGGAACAGTTTTACATATGAAAAATAAAAATGTTGTGTGTGCTTATTATAAATATGCCTACAATGCTACATTCACTTTGTTTTTGTATAAATGTCAGTTTGACTGCCTAGAGAATCTCACTGATCTGCAACTTGTTTCTTGCCATATGGATTCCTATCAGGGCAACTAGTCAAATCTCTTCCAAACCCTCTGGTGAAACAAACACTTCCACTGTTGTCATGAGATTTATGATTTTAGGAAAAATGTATGCTTCCCTAGGTATGCCCAGTATTTGGATTTGAATGTGGATCCTGACAGACAAGATAATGCCCAGAATGCATCAACTACTGGTATGTTGTAAAAGTCACTAAAGCTGGTGTGAAGTCCACCCAATGCTTTCCTATGTTTCTTGGTCGCCATTATGAAAATAAAAATATATGGACAGTTCTTCTTTATTGTTTAATGGACTGCCAACCAAGTAGACTTAGTGGTTTCTCATTTAAAGAGGGTTATCTGCAAAACCTTAATAAAACGATATCTTTTTTTGTCGTTGTTGCCTGTATTTGAGTATTTACATTTGTGAAGGGAAGTAGCTGAATTGATTCCTGCGTAAAAATGTTCATTATCAAATTACACTAGAAATTCCAGAGGAAATTGTCTTTGCTTCCAGCCTAGGGCTCTGCATTGTGTGGCCCGTCAGACCAGCAGGACCAGAACCACTGCAGTCCCCTGTGCATCATCATCATCATTCCTTAGGCTTCTCAGAAGAGAATGGCATTCCTTATTCTTCCTTCCCCTCAGGCAAACCTTCTCTCAAGTAATTTCTTTGTAATTATAATAATAAAATGTGCGCATTTCCCAGCAATATTTCCAGTATCTTCGCAATTTTCCAAAACATGAAATACTTCCACAAACTCAAATTCTGAAGCCTTTACGATATTCTATATTGTGTTTAGTTGCTTAGTTATGGGATCCCTTGTGCAGAAACTCAAAATACAGAAAGTTCTGAATTACAAGAATCACTAGTAAAGCAAGGGATTCTAAGGGGCAGATTTACAAAATTCACATGAAGGATTCGAAAGATTTGAATATGCAAATGAGGCAACTTCAACCATCGAATTTTTAATATTCGACCGAATATTCGAATTTAATTGTATTTGAATATTCGACTATTCGATGGTTGAAGTACTTCCCCTTTAAAAAAAAATCGATAGGCCAGTTCGCCAGATTGAACCTACCGAATTGCTTTAAAACCCTTTGGGAATTGTTAATATTTAATCGAACGATCCAATTTTTCCTATTCGATCGTTCGAATATTCGAATAGCGGTTAAATCATTCGAATTCGATGGATTTTACTTCCCTCACTATTCACATGGTCGAATTTTTTTCAATTCGAAATCCAGAAAGCCCCAGGTCCCAAGCATTCTGGATAGTAAAAATAATAATTACCCTTGTTATAATATCATGTATGGCAGGGGTCCCCAACCTTCTTTGGTCCTGCGGCCAAAACTTTTTCAGGGGGTCGTTGTCCAATTCATCAAGCCAGCATCTAATTAGAAAATCATTGCAATATAAAGAAGGGTTTCTTGTTTTTTTTTGAGGGTAGGGATGGGACCCAAACTAAAGCTAAAAGAGTTGGCTTTGTATTTCAATATTTGGTTTAGAATTAACAGTCTATGACAGTTGAATCTCTCATCACCAATGGAAAAGATTGTGCTAAAGGGATTACTATGACCCACCTCAAGCTGCATGATGGTCTACAGTATTTTGGGTCAAACCAAATATGTTAAAAAAAATACTAGTTCACTTAATAGATCATTTTTGCTCTACATCATGTATAGAGTTGTTATTTCAGGTTAATGAAAATTGCTACAGCTCTGTATTGTTATAGTCTGACTGGGGGCTACTGCCTCAGGGCCGCGTGCACCCCCCACCAGATACAACCCCCCTATGGCACCCCGTGCCTACATTCTTCTTCTAGTGGGCACGAGGAGGGCCAGGGAGAAAGGTCTGAAGCCACAGTAGCCTTTGTGCAGGGAGCACGTTTTGGCTGACAGGGTCCATGAGGGTCGGGCCCATCAGGTTTTTTCCCCAGAGTCCCTCCTGCCCAGTCCGACCCTGGAATACAAAATTCTGCATCCAACAAAACAAAAAGCACCACACACGTGCAGTATACCACAGTTTTGTTACATGTGATTTTTTCCCCAAGTAGAATCAGAGCCAAGAAATTATATGAACATTTCTAAATATGTAGGTTAGTGGGGACAATGGGCAAAACAAGTGGTTTTCCCTCCCATATGTTCTGTCCCATTTCAAACCTGCCATCATGTTTTCTATATAAACATATTGTTTTCTCGATCATGTGTTTTGTCACAGGAGACTTAATACCTCATTAATGTCCCCTGAGTTAACTATTCTTTTGGAAAAGCATCTTGTTTTGAATGGAAGAAAATCCTTTAAATTGAACAAGAAATGATTAACGTTGCATAAAAATATATGCTTTCAGTTAAGCTTCAATCAAGGGAACAATTAACAGTTAAGGGAATTCTTCACCGGAGCATAATGTTCCCAAATGTTCCCACATATGGCTGACCAAACCAGTGTAACTGGAGAGGGTGTGGGATTCAATATGTAATTGAGTGAGACACCAAACAATACAAATGACTTCAGCACGTGAGTGCATCTTTTATTTACTGTTTTTGATGGAAACCAAACAAATAGCACTTTCTTTAATTAAGGGAACCATTAAAATCAGCAAAGGGAATTCATCCTTATTGTTCTCCCATGTAAAAGCAGGTTTTAAAATACCATTTTTCTTGCCAAACCAGTGTTACTGGAAAGGATGGAGGATTCAGAACCGTTATTTCTGTAACATATTCAGTGTATATATATATTTTGCTTACTGTTTTTAATAACGACCTTACAGAGAGCACTTCCTTGATTTTGAAGGAAAGTGGAAATGATTAATTTGAATTAGAAAACATACAGTACCCCTAAACTAAGGGGCAAATTTACTATTATTCCCGAAAATTTGCTCGATCCTATTCAAAATTCGATAAGCATATGACCATCGAATGCTTATTGAATTGTTTTATATTGTATCCTTTTGCTCGATATTCAAATTTGTAGGATTGGATACCGATCATTCGATTTCATGTAAAATTTCCTTCCAGCAGCCGAAAAATTCGTACGATTCGAACGATCAAATGCTTCGATCGGACGAATGGTATTCGAGCAGGGCTTAGGGGAAAAGTTACTGTTATACCCCAAAATTAGCTCGATCCTATTCAAAATTCCATAAGCATTCGACCATCGAATGCTTATCGAATAGTTTTAGGCTATCATTTTGCTCGATATTCAATTTCTCGATGAATTTGTACAATTGGATACAGATCGTTAGATTTCACAAAAAAATTGTGAAGTTTCCTTCTAGCTTCCGAGAAATTTCTACGATTCGAACGATCAAACACTTCGATCGTACAAATGGTATTCGAGCAGGACTCAGAAGCCTATCAGGGGGCTTCCCATAGGCTTCTATTGCAATTCGGTAGGTTCAATATGGCGACGTAGGCAGTTTAACAATCTTAAAATTTTGATTCCTTCGATCATCGAATGATCGAATATCCGATTATTCGGTATTCGATGATCGAAGAGGCCAAATTAGAATATCCGATTTTACGAAAAATTGGTACGATCGTTATTCAATCGAATTTGATCGAACTTCGATCATTTCACGTGAATTTAGTAAATCGGCCCCTAAATGTGTAAATACTCATCTTCAAATTCCCAAGCAATTTTCTGAGCTTTTTTTCCCCCAAGCAAAGCCATTTAAGAAGCGAGTGTGACATATGCTGTCATTTTTTCAGAATGGACTTTGGGCTCATCCATTATTTCCCTTGGATTTTTTAACATCTGCTTTCCTTCCTTTTTGTTTATTGTTTTGTAGTTTCTTTGGAATGGCAATGTATAACTTTGTACATGTGTTATCATTATGGGTTGTATGACTAGGCACCAATATCCCATTGTTAATGACTTGGCCTTTAACATGCACGAACCTGCCAAAATAATGTGCGACTGTAAAAACTAAATACCAGGCCGGCATAATAAGCACAAGATCTTCCCAGACATCAAAGGTAAATATGTGCAGTCAGCCTGGAAGGGGAACCTTGTTGGGTTTAAAAACCAAACAAACATGAAAGTAAGTTGGAAAGCAAATCCCCCCGAGAGACAACAGTATTTAAGATACAGGTGTGTCATATGGTTACTAAGTAACTAATCTAACCAGTATTTCTGTACTCAAGCAGATATATTCTGCTGGACAGTAGGTGAAACTTCCATGTAATACCAAGACGCTCTTTAATAATATTTGATGCGTGTAATAATGTATTTTGTTCCTGGTGAGCTCTTTCCTATAAAAAGAACTGCAGGGAGGGTGGATCTATAGGATAGATAGTGATCTATAGATATTGTACCTAAAGTACACATCAGGTCCCAAGCATTCTGGATAACAGATCCTATATATATATATATATATATATATATATATATATATATGTAATGCTAGCAGGCAGATAGGTGCTAGCTTATAAAAATATTACAGTTAGGCCTTGATTTGGTTATGGAGGCTTTGCAATTTTACAATCATAAACTTATGAGCAAAAACCTCTGTTTTAATAAATGTCTCCATATGCCCAAAATGGGTAACCTGTACAACATGGAGCTATGGAAATGTTCTGTTTGTATCTGATATAAGTAATTCTAAAACAGCTGGACTTGCTGAGTGAGTTCTGTTTGTAGCATTTCAGCCCTACCAGTGGCATTTTCACTATATTTTTACTCCATTTTCGGTAGAAAATGTACCCTCTCATATGAAAGATATTTTATTAAAAATAGATTCTCTAATGACTAATTATGTAAATTACATTCAAGGAGAACCAAACCGTTAATTATAAAAACCCCTACCCCCCTAACCTAATTAAAACCCCTCCCTGATCTCCCCCAGCCTAGCTGTTCAGTAAATGCCTCTAACTCTTTACTTACCTCTGCAGATGCAGTGCAGGTAGGGTTGCCACCTGGCCGGTATGTTTGATGGTTAATCCCAATGTTATTAATAGGGGAAAAAAGATAAATATATAGGAAGGCCGGTATTTTTTTCAAGAAAAGGTGGCAACCCTAAGTGCAGCGGCAATCATGGGCGCCATCTTCTGGCTCCTCGGTAATCTTCGGCTCTTCTTCTGGTGCTTCAGTGATTTCCGTCACTTTCATTGCATGCGCAGTTGTCAAAATGTGCATGTGCTGATTCAGCGTTTACTTCACGAAGAAGACTGAAGAGAAGAAGGTGGCGACCATCTGCAAAGACAGGTAAGTTAAGAGTTAGGGGCATTTACGGAAGGTAACAGCTAAACTGGAAGGGGGCAGGGAGAGGGTAGGGGGGTAGGGATTGTTATAATTAAGGTTTTGGTTCTTTTTAAAGCAATTTATTCTGATAAAAGAAAAACAATCTTAGACCTTCTAAGGCAGGGGTGTCCAACATTTTGGCTTCCCTGGGCCACACTGGAAAAAGAAAAAATGTCTGGGGCCACACATGAAATACACAAACACTTTTGATTTGTAAAAGTAAAGAAAATTCACAGAAAAGAACTACAATACCAGTTGGATAACCAGATGGAGCTATACACTGGAATATGGGACAGCTGGATATTAAACAGAATTATTATTATATTATTATTGCTATTAACTGGGCAATGGGCAGAGTTCCCCCTCCTGGAACAATTGGTCAGCTCTCACCCAAACCAGGTGCACGTGCAGAGTTGTCCACTCCAACCGGCTGGAAATATCAGTAGCGAAATCACAGCACCATCCAAATCTTGTGAAATCATAAAAGGCCGTTATTGCATGATTGGCTGAGATCCCAAACAAACAACGTTTCAGGCCTACATGGCCTTTTATCAAGTGCATCTCAGCCAATCATCGTCGTTTGTTTGGGATCTCAGCCAATCATGCAATAAAGGCTTTTTATGATTTCACAAGATTTGGATGGTGCTGTGAGTTCCTCCTCCTGACTTCTCCTATATCCTTTGCAACATGACGTTCCATTGGGATCAAGACTTCCAAGCTGGGCCACATTCACGTCCATTATGGGCCGCACGTGGCCCTCCGGCTGCACACCCCTGTTCTAAGGTTTATTTTAACACAATTTTTTAGTTGTTCATGTTTACATCCTGGTTGGGGGCGCTGTGTTCCTAAAAAAGTTTAACTTTACAATAATAAAATAAGTGGACTTTTATTTAACAGATTGTGCTAAAATCTGTTGTTTCAAACAAAGAAATCTGCCTGTGTATGGCCGAATCGTTACACTGATTCAGATTGAGGCCTACAGATTGTGAGATTAAGATGGTGCTCATCATTGTCTGGTTGTGTAGCACTGGGTTCTTGCACAGATAGGTGATGGATCCTTGGTTTCCCCCACCAATAGGATAAAGAGAATTTCTAAGCTTTAATGAAAAGCAATACAATAAACCCATTGTAGCGCTGATGTCCCCCTTCTTTAATAACATTAGTCTTACACAGTTCTCCTTCTGTAGAAACTCCTGCAACTGGGGACAAATGGCCATCAAACATATTAAGGTCTTTACAAAGGTGCTTGTAAGTTAAATTGGAGTAGGGAAACACGTAAGGCTATGTTTATTTGACATTAATATTTTTACTTATTTTACTGCATGGAGAAAGATTGCCTTTGTTTGAGTGCCTGCTGTACAAATTTCTGGTTTGGACTGAACCCATTGCTGAAGGCTCAGGGCAGTGCACCAGGGCCTCTTCCATTATTTCTTGGAGGACTACCGTTCCTTGTCAATAAGGGAGCTTTATAGCATGAAATTGATGGTTAGAAAATAAAATGGTCATGACTGGGTTGTGTGAATACAGCATTTCTGTACATATTCCTGTTGTTAAATGGTGTTTCCAGGCCTGGATTTGTGGAAAGGCCACTAGGCCTAGGGTAGCGTTGCCACCTGGCTGGTATTTTACCACCCTGGCCAGTATTTGAGATGGTTCATACCAATGTTATTAGTAGGGTGGCAGGATATTAGGGGGCGGCATGCTGCCCAGCCACACCCACAGTGTTCAAAAACACTGGGGATATTAAGGAGATACGATTAGGGTTGCCACCTTTTCTGGGAAAAAATACCGGCCTTCCTATATATTTATCTTTTTTGACTATTAATAACATTGGGATCAACCAATTTTTATCGGCCAGGATGGTAAAATACTGGCCAGGTGGCAACCCTAGATATGATAGTTTTTTTAAATTCCCATGCGCCAATCCCCATTGCTCCAGTATGGGGGCGACGAACAGCAATGGGCCTAGGGGCACCCACTAAGTAAATCCGTCCCTGTGAGTTTCCCGATGCCACTGTTAACACCTTTCAGCTGGCCAGACACACGCAGGTATAAACATGTGAAAAGAACGGTTTATATCATCCCAATGTCATTAATAGGGAAAAAAAGTGAAAATTATAAGAAAGCCGGTATTTTTCAAGAAAAGGTGGCAACCCTAGTCATACCATGAATACAAGGTAGCGCCATTATTTTGGCACCATCTCACTGTGGAGTCGGTTGACGGTTTCTGCCATTACTAACTAATGTAGTTAACATCAGCTTTAGAAAGATGCCAAAAGCATTTTGTACTAAAATAAGCGCAAGGCACTCGCAATCTATTTTTATTGTTCTACAATACTTTTTGTGTTCGTTTTTTTAGGGGTAAAATAAAAAATAATCAGCGAGGGGCAATTCTGACGAATACACTCTCTCTCACCAGTGCTGCGCTGATAGGTTCTAGATGATCACATGTCCATATCACGTTCCCTGGCCACAGACCGTCTTATCCACATTATACTGGACTTGTGAAGATGAATAAAAAGATTCTTTATTTATCGCAAATTAGTAGTGCATAATGTCCTTACTATTGACACGTTTCATGCTCATAACTACTTCCTCCATACTCTAAGTGCTTATGAGCACGAAACGCGTCAATAGTAAGGACATTATGCACTACTAGGGTTGCCACCTGGCCGGTATTTCTGATGGTTGATCCCAATGTTATTAATAGGAAAAAAAGATAATATATAGGAAAAGGTGGCAACCCTATGCACTACTAATTTGTGATAAATAAAGAAGCTTTTTATTCATCTTCACAAGTCCAGTATAAGTTAAATAAGGGCAATTCTGACTTTGTAAAAAAAAAAAACTTCTATACCCCCCAGCTTTTTCCCCTAACCTAAATCCCTGCTCATGTTGCTAGGCAACCCCACGACCGTGACCCGGAAGCCAAGCAGTCAGGCCTGACACACTCCCCATTTGTTTCACAGGCCATTCCCGTGGAAGTGTTGCCTTATCGTTATCATCTATCCGTGCATTACACTGTCCCCAATGATTCCTCACAACTTTCCAACTCAACAAGGATGTTGTAATCACTTCCCCACCCATATTAGTTTCTACAATCCGGACTACAACTCCCATCATCCCTCCCCTAGCGCCGCAAAGGAAAGGCATTCTGGGATTTGTTGTTCGCTGGAAATAGCGAAAACCATGCGTTTGGCTCTCAGGGGCGGGACTTACAGCGGTTGCTTAATTCGCTGACTTCATTCCCTGACGTCACGCGGGTATATAAAGAGGGCGCGGCCAGTTCTCTGTGTACGAGTCGCCTGAGCTGCTGCTGTCAGAGAAGTGATTGTAGCGATTACACTTGTTCTTTTTGTCGTCTCTCCCCACCGAGGAACCCCAAGCCTATCGTATGTCCTCTATCCACAACCTCCAGCCTTTCGGTAAGACTCTCCTCTCTCTCTGTGTGATTTACTGATTAGAACCTTTGTTAGACATATTGTCAATTTCCCAGCTGCCCACAGTCATGTGACTTGTGCTCTGATAAACTTCAATCTCTCTTTACTGCTTTACTGAAAGTTGGAGTGATATCACCCCCTCCCTCCCAGCAGCCTAACAGAACAATGGGAAGGTAACCAGGTAACAGCTGCCTAACACAAGATAACAGCTGCCTGGTAGATCTAAGAACACTCAATAGTAAAACCCATGTATCACTGTGTACTATTCAGTTACATTAAAGAGAAACTCCTGGGAAAACATGTTTTTTTTTTAAAAAAAACACATCAGTTAATAGTGCTGCTCCAGTAGACTTCTGCACTGAAATCCATTTCTCAAAAGAGCAAACAGATTTTATTATATTCAGTTTTAAAATCTGACATGGGGCTAGACATTTTGTCAATTTCCCAGCTGCCCCTGGTCATGTGACTTGTGCCAGCACTTTAGGAGGGAACTGCTTTCTGGCAGGCTGTTGTTTTTCCTTCTCAATGTAACTGAATGTGTCTCAGTGGGACCTGGATTTTACTATTGAGTGTTGTTCTTAGATCTACCAGGCAGCTGTTATCTTGTGTTAGGGAGCTGTTATCTGGTTACCTTCCCATTGTTCTGTTGTTAGGCTGCTGGGGGGGGAAAGGGAGGGGGTGATATCACTCCAACTTGCAGTACAGCAGTAAAGAGTGACTGAAGTTTATCAGAGCACAAGTCACATGACCAGGGGCAGCTGGAAAACTGACAATATGTCTAGCCCCAATGTCAGATTTCAAAACTGAATATAAAAAAAATCTGTTTGCTCTTTTGAGAAATGGATTTCAGTGCAGAAGTCTACTGGAGCAGCACTATTAACTGATGTGTTTTAGAATCCTGTTTTCCCATGACAGGATCCCTTTAATAAAGATTCTTATGTCAAAGTAAAGTGTTTTTGCTCATTGATTACTAATGGATTTGCTTCTGTTAATAGTCACAGGTGGTGTCCCCAGTGTAGGGTTGATTCTATAACTTGCACTATATGTAATGTTTCTATAGACAAGGTCTTGAGGGTTAATGAGGAGGCTGTGGGGTCTACTGGTTGCTATGGGTTACTAGACCTGGGTCAGACTCCTATGGCGTTGCACTGATTTCTCCCCGGATTCTTTCCTTCCAGACCCGTTTGCTAATGTTGGTAGCGGTGCCCTGTGGCTCCCGGCTGGGGCAGAGGATTCCATCCATATAAGGATCCAGCAGAGGAACGGCCGGAAAACCCTCACCACCGTACAGGGCATTGCTGACGCCTACGATAAGAAGAAACTAGTCAAGGCTTTTAAAAAGGTAACCGCAACCTTCTGCTCCTCACACAGCGACTCCTGGAGACTAATAAAGAGATGCCGCAGCTCAAGTCAAGTTGCCCGTTTGTCTTTACCAGCCGGCTCTGAAGGAACTGAAAACTGTGTAAATGGGCTGTACAATGTCATGTATAAAGGCTGGAGTGAGTGGAACAGAACACTACTTCCTGCTTTCCACTGATTGGTTACCAGACAGTAACCAATCAGTGACTATAAGGGGGGCCACATGGGACATAACTGTTCAGTGAGTTTGTAATTGATCCTCAGCATTCAGCTCACATTCAATAGCAACAGTTATGTCCCATGTGACCCCCACCCCCTCAAGTCTCTGATTGGTTACTGCCTGAAAGCAGGAAGTAGTGTTCTGGCTATTGTTACACGTCCACTCACTCCAGCCTTTATACATTACATTTTTGGATAACTAACTATTAGATGTTTTATTTTGCACAGACTCTTTACCCAGTTTTTATTTTTATACTGAACAATTCCTTTAAAGGGAAACTGTCATGGGAAA
>CM044447.1:737472-749893 GCA_024363595.1 Xenopus borealis | reverse complement strand
GCTCTGCGTCACCAGAGTCTTGTTGCGACCGTTGTTGCAGGTTAAGTTGGACAAAGTGCCGGTGGCGCAGGTGAGGACATTGACATCATCGGAGCTCAGCTGGTTCACCAGGACCTTCAGAACGTTATCCAGGCCCTCCTGCAAGACCAATGTAAACTATGTTAGAGTGGGGCATAAACACAATGGTATTCTTAATGCATCCCACACCAAAAATACTCCGTAAGTGGTATAATGACTGACTTGCAGTGCCCAGCTCCTAGGTTCAATCCCAGTCAGCACACTGAAAGGAGTTTCCATGTTCTCCCCATATCTGTGTGGGTTTTCTCCCAAACTCAACAGTCACACAGACAGTTTCATTGGCTCCTGATATAACAGGCCGTAGTCAGGACTGGACTGAGAATCAAAATAGGCCCTGGCATTTCAGGTACACAGAGGCCCAATCAGCCCACATAGAGGCCCAAACAGCCCCCACCAGCCCACTAAATACTGACTTTCTATGGGACCTTATAGCAGCCCCTCTGGCATTTGCCCTAACCCACAGATTGCCAGTCCGGGCCTGACCGTAGTGTGTGTGAATGTTATATTGAATGTTATAGTGTAATCCCCGCTGACAGGGACTGCTGAGAACGTAGTATCATCTCTGTAGAGAATAGGCCTGCCCTTTATGTAAAGAAACAATAATAATGTGTTCATTTTTTTCATTGTCAATTTTATATTTAGTGGGGAAGGAAGGGAGGGCTGCTCTGCATCGCTCAGGCTTGGAATTTATACTGGCATTTGTTGCTAGAACTTCATTGCTAGTATTTCATAGAAGTGAGAGATACTTTTTAATTATGTGTACCCGACGAAGGATCTAAAATATGTCGTTCTATAAAGCTATAAATAAACCTATGCACTGATTTACTCTGTGTGGCTATTGAGTCTATTTGTTTTTAAGGAGGCGCCTACTCCTACTTTTGGCTCAGACACATTATAGGAGACTTGGAAAGAAAAGGAGTAAATGAAGACATGTTGCTTAGAACAGACAAAGTGGGAGCAATTCTTATTGTGCATAGGGAATTGTTTTATATTTGCCTTTTTTTTTTTTAATCAAAAACATGTTACATGTCCCCCCCCTCAAATCCCACTGACCAGAAACTCTCCCGGTGATATTCATTGGTATGTGCAAAGCATTTATGGTCCTAATTAGACTTACGGCTTCTCTCCCAAGCAGGCCAATGGCATTTCAGTAATAAGCCAGCGGCACTGTGGGAAGGAGCAAATAAAATTAACTGTTTAATAAGTGAATTAAGAGCTGGATAAGGAGAGACCTTCCAGAATGCCGAGGTGCGGCCTGTAATTAAACAAAAAACCTCAATAGTCATCATAAAGCCTTCTCACTTGGGTGTTTGTGTAATTGTACACGCCTGTGTTTTCCTTAATTGCCACTCAGAAAGCTCTTCTGAAACCGGTCTTCAAAATGGGAAAAAACACACCCATTTTATAGGGATTGGACTATGCTCCCTGGTATAGGCTCAAGCTACACAGAGAAGGAATGTTCCCTACCAAAGCCATGTTTTTATGGTTTATTCTCTCAAGGGTATCAAGTGAAAGCTAAAAAACATTTACTAGACACCCCATATAAGCTGAATCAATTCCAGGCAACAATCTGAAGGTGTACATGCAGCTCTTTAATGCAGTGATTTTCAACCTTGTGCCTCCAGCTGTTAAGGAACTACAAGTCCCACAATGCAATGAAGGAGTCTGACAGCCACAGTCAGGCAAATGCATTGTGGGACTTGTAGTTTCTTAACAGCTGGAGGCACAAGGTTGAAAATCACTGCTTTAATGTGTCATTGGCCCAGTTAACACCAGACAGATAATGGGTACAGGTCTCATTAAAGTTCTGTCCTCAGGGTTTTCCCATAAATGGACAGACTTGATGTAAGTGAAGGATTTCCGGAGTCAGTAGAAGGGAAAGGGATTAGCACAGGCCTCTGGCTCTCAGCAAGGCCACAGGGAACGACATAGACACACAACCAACAAATATGTTGTTTCAGGCTAAATCTTGTTGTTGGACTTTTGTGAAAACAAGTTATTTGGAAATGGACTGCGGATAAGAATGCAACCCAGCCTGGCCACTGCAGTCACATTTTCATACAGACGTGGCATTTATCCAGGCCAATCAAATCACACGGTTGCCAAACATTTCTAGGGATTCTCAATCAGTCAGTGCCACATCCTCACACTGGAAAAGGACATTTCCAATCTGGGCAGACAGATAAGATAACCGGATAGTTTGCCCCACATGCCCTGACAGTATAGTCCAGGGGTGCCCAAAAGGTAACCAGTAGACTTTTAGCTGGGGATCAGTAGGTCTCAAGTCACGGTCAACAAACAGCTTGTCTAGAGCACCCTCCTATTATACTAAGGTTACCTAAGAAATAGTTGTTTGGTAAACATAACCATATACATTCTTTTATAAATCAATAATATTTAAGTAATATTATCCATGGAACAAAATGCTAACTATGGGTTTATGGATGTAGATCATAATGGGACAACATCACATTAATAAAGTATGGCTGCTCCTGGTATAGTCCTAGCTGGATAGATTCCTTTGGAATCTGGTTATTTATCCAGGGGAAACCTGCAATGCGTGTACAACAGGGAGGTGGGTACATCGGAGACCTTCATTCATAAACAGAGTGTATTTACCTCTTGTATTGGTCAGTTATTGTAGGGAATAGGAATGTTTGAGATAATAATAATACAAATGCTGGGCAATTTTCACAGGATGCCTAAATATGGTCAGTTTTAAACTTGCCAGCAACACCGTACCTTATGGCTTTTCCCAATACACTTATAGCCCAAGGCCAGTCCAGAATTGTTGCAGGCAGCAGAGAGAACCTATTATTGGTTGTATTTATCCAGTTTATCCACCCTTCCCTGAAGCAGCCTTCAATTCTTCCAACCTCTCTCACCACACCTTGTGCTTTTGTTCCAAAAACATGCCTCTAAATGAACGCGGATCAGCCCTTGTATCCAAGCAATATTTTTAGGCCACTAATCAGCACCCTGTCCTGAATTCACAGTTACACGATTTTAAATGTTACAGCTCCAGCTCACATGATAAATACTAGATTCAGATGAACAGCTACAAACAGATGAACAAACATAAGCCAAATGCTGCAAAGACCAGGATCAATGGCATCAGTCTCGGTGTAGTTTCATTAGGGTGTGCCTCAGCCGTGACTGCATGTTAGTACAAGAATTTATTGGGAACATTTTGGGCAACTTTGCCTTGACAATGTAAAATTGTAAATGTGCCAGTTCCTTAAAGAGTTTTAGGGCACAGGGTGTGCGGAACACTTGGACCAGCATGCATTGCAGAAATGGGAGCCTAAAAGGTCTATTTGTGCGAATAATTCATGAAACAAGTTATATAATCCCTTTGAGTGCTAGAGATCACAAACATATTACTCAGGGTTGGGATTCACTATCACGTTCATATTGTGTTGTTGTGTGAATGGCTGTTTAAGAATGTCGGCTGTAATAAGGTTCAGGCTCCACAGTAATTTGTTTATCCCCATAAAAAGCTTTTCCCCAGAGCCCACCTGTTTCGTAGCCACATCAGAAAGATTCCTTAATGTCCACAGGCAGTTCTGCACAAGTCTTGGACTGTTGCTGGTCAGATGTTTCCCCAGCGCTTGCATTCCGCCTGTAGGCAAGAGAATGGGTTACACACAGGGCTATAGACGGCTGCCCGATTGGGCACAGACAAAAGAGACACCTGGGAGCAGGCGGAGAGGTAGGAAGAGACCCAAGAAATTTATTCTGCAAACGTACAGGTTGTGAGAGCTTTACACATAGTTCACTATTTGCAGAAAAGAATCCAAAATATTTTGTATAAATGGGAAACCAAAATTGAATCACTGCTAATATCTCACCAGTGAGACTCATTCAAATGTAAAGAGTTTTGGGAAGCCACACAAGTATGAAAATTGTTTCTGGGGTACCAAATAAGGGCTGCGATTGGCTATTTGCTAACCCCATGTGGACTGCCAGCCCTCGGGAGGCTCTTTTTTGGCATTTGTTTTTATGCCTCCTAAACTTGCCAGGAATTCAGAAACAAGCTCTTACTCTGGGAACCCTGGAAGCAACATCCAAATCACCAACCCAGTATTTCAGTGTCTGCAGAAAACCTGGCATATGGTGGAGGTGGCATTTCCAGGGAACCTTTGGCAGACCTTACATGCTCCAGATGAAGCAAAGATGTGCTCCATTTTCTGCAGATAATATGTTCAGCTATTCACCAACTCTATATAGGTCACTTGAAGAAATTCTTCCGCAGTGTAGAGTTGATGATGATGATGACAAATGACATGCAGTAGAAGAGCAAGAAGTGTAATACAGTGAAATGTGCAGAGAGGAACACAGAATGACAATTGATACTTGAATGATATAAACTGAAACTGAAGGGGGAAGTCAGTGACAGACTAATTTTACTTACCAGCTTCCACAATGGCTGGTTTATTACTGGGACACACAGACAATACTTTAAGCACCCGGCTAGTGGTCCACAGAAGCTTCTCATAATTGTAGTTCCTCATGATCTGAACTAATGCTTGAGGTCCTCCATTGGCCAATATAATTAGCTGTAAAGACAAAGGAATATCCGCTTGTTGCCATGTCATCAAACAAGATATTTTCCCAATTTACTCAACCAAGTGGTACATCAGATTGGGTCGCATCACTTAATTTGGCCGTCAGGCTAATAATGAGAGGCCTAGAAGCCCCATCAGCTTCAGACCATATCCACACCCCTGTGAGGTCCATAACTGAACATACTTTATGTCTGTTTTCATTATTTCTCACTCTAATCTGAAACTGAAAGTCACATTTTACTTTCTGAATCCAGAACCCAGCTTTTAAACTAACCTCTCCCTTCCCCCACCTGCAGTGTGTTCTTAAAGAAATCTGGGAGCTAAAATTTTAAATACTCTTTTGCTTTCAAGAAGAAGGTCAATGACCATACTCATGGGAACTAAGATATCATCAGGTTCCTTAATGATAGAACTACACCATGTTTGTGTGGTCATGGAAAGGAAAGGGTTATAAGAAATATAACCTTTGGAGCACTGAGCACGATGAGTATACGTCTAAGGTCATTTAAATCATATTCAAAAAAAGCTCCACAAAATATTTGTTTCTTACCTTGCTCTCCTGATTTCCGTAGGCCAGAAGTTGCAGACAGTCTGTGGTGATGGCCAAGAACTTGGGGTTATTCTTATTAAGCAAGGGCACCATCTTCTGGAGACCATCTGCCAGACGCACTGCCATCTTTGCCCCTTCCTGGTACAGGAGCAGGTTGTGCAAGGTGGTGATGGCATAAAATAACACCGATTCTACTGGAGAACTACATGAAATAAGAAAAGAAAATTTCGGAGGTGACTACAGGGAATCAATATCTACAGATAGATAACCCCAACAGACAGCAAAAGTAAAAAGGCCCACTTGCGACTTGCAAAGTCAATGCACCAGTACCTGAGCATGCGCACCAGTGCAGGGATGCCACCAGATTTGAAGATAGACAGAAGCCCCTCACGATGGTGGGACAGATTGTGCAGAATGCTGGTGGTACAACGAGCCGTATCCATGTCACTTGTGTGTTGCATGGTGCGAACCACGGCTGCCACTAACTGGGGGGACTGCATGAGGGCTTTGCGCGAGGCCTCTTTCTTGGACAGCTGGTTTACAATCATGGAAGCCTTGTTCACCACCATCTGCGGAAAAGAATCGGGCATAGATTGGTCAATATGAGATTTTGCTTCCAACTCCTTGAACGTATATTTCCATGCATATATGCTGCAGAAATAGTACGATTTTTTTTCCTCACTGTTTAAAGATTTGCACAAAGTGAGGGTGAAGAATGGATTTATACAATCAGCAGCAAGAGCAGTTCTCGCTCTGTACAGGCTTAAGGTTTTCTGAATCCCATTTTGCCCCACTTCTGTTCAGTATGTGCATGGGGTACCAGAAGTTAGTTGAAAGACAGAAGAAGTTCTGAGAGTCTTCTCTTCTTTAATATTAACCAGCACTGGTGGGATAATTTCATTTTTCCTTCAGATATGCCTAGAATGGACTCATTTGTTACTTGTAAGAAGCCCTTACCGGGTCCTCATCATTAAGCAGCTTTGTCAGTTCAGGAATCGCACGGGTGGCCAGCTCAGCATCATCCTGGTAGTTGATAAGGTGGATGATGGCAGATTTTAGCATTTGGGAGGGTTCTGCCAGTTTCTGCACATTTGTTTGCTGCCCTTCTATCTGGGTGCTGAACAGGTACGAGTGGTCTTCCACCGTTTCCGGATACATTGCCGCTCGGACCCGCTGGGCTCGGGTCATGTTTAACTGTGATTCCATGTCTGAAAATGGAAGAAGAGAAATAGTAGTTGGTTGACTGAAGTGTTTCCAGTTCAAGTTAGTGAAAAGCAAGGCTGAGGGGTACTTCGGTATATAGTCTGCCACCAGATATACAAAATACAGATAGGTTAGTTCTCATCTGTTTGCAGATATGTAGGCAAGTGCCAGGGCAAGCCCACCCCCAAATATGGTGAATAAAGCTTTATAATCAGAGGGCATTTTTAAATGAATCACTAGAATGTTCTTTACTGCAAAGATTCCACCATGATCATCATCACCAACAAGAGCATTTCTTTTCATTATATGTTGGGGCATTAAAAAATAGCTGCACGTTGCATAGTATGGCCAGTACAGATTCTAACCGCCAACTGGATTCTTCCCCGCGAAATGCCGATGTGATTCCAAGCGGTCGTGTTGTACACTTCCAACAAGAAAAATGCTCCAGCCAAATACACATTATTTGTGCGATTTTGCACAATAGCGAAGGGAAACTATCCATATTATGCAGCTGCTTTTCCAGTACAGAACAACCCACAATTATACATCACAGCAGTCAATCTCACTTCTGAACAAACAACAACTTCCCTTGAGAAACATCGGAATAACTCATTGGAATCAGGCCTAGACTGGCAGTCGGGCCAATGCCAGAGAGGCTGCTGGAAGCTGCCATAGACTGGCGCTTTAGATTGGCCCTGTATGAGACTGTTTGGACCTCTGTGTACTTGAAATTTCAGGCCTACTTTGAATCTTAGTCGAGACACGCTTGGACGGATCAGATACATTTATCTAAGTAAATGGGTGATGGGACCCAGCTGGCACAATAACGCTGAACAGAAACTTGATTTACATTCCACGTGCAATGTTCCAGCTCCTGCACCGATGATTATGTGGCTCACATCACCCATACATTTGTCACTCCCATAATAGCCGGGCTGAGTGTGTGGGAAGTTCAAGTTCAATCCCACCTGGAAACCACATCTTAAAATTTTCCTTTAAGACTGATAAAACAGTGAAGTAACATAAAAGAACTCATTAAGCACTTGTAGCAAAAAGGGTTCCTCTGGGTTCATTAAGCCTGCAGCTAGCATCTTGGGAAATCCCAATTAATCTCAAGGCGTCTTTTGAGAGATTGTTTAAATATGCTGTATGCAAGTTCAAGGCAACAATGGAGTCTTTCTTCACCAGTCCAAGGACAGGATCATTGCCACGCCGGGGGCTGCCAGCCAAGAAACAAGGAAATGTTACAGTTTCCCCTTGGAAATTCACATGGTCCAAAGCTGCTATCAGCGCAAATACACAAACAACGAACTGAAGAGCTAAAATAGCTGCCAGAGTTTACTCCCCTGTAGAGCTGTGAAGCAGTACTTCATTTATAATACCCCTTATGCCAGAGTAGCGTCAGACTGGCCAACCAGGGCACCAGGAGGCATTGGGCCTGTACACCCAGCCATGTGGCCGTGAATACCATGATTATTCTATAGCAGTACAAGGAGTGGAAATGTAGGGACGAATAGATGATGATATATAAACCAAAAAGAAGGTTGGAGAGTATTAGATCTTCTGGTGGGGCCAGTGCCCAGGATAAATGCCCTCTCTTCCTTCCCCTAAAATGGACCCTTTTTCTAAAGTTCCTGAGGAGCAGCCCCTCGTAGAGTCCTGCGCGGGTCCATTTTTTGGGACCCGTACCCGCAATCCGCAACCCGGACCCGCATTCTTACTCGCTTGGACCGCGACCCGACCCCGCAACCCAAGATCTGCAACCCGGACCCGCGACCCGCTGACCATCAAGAATCAGAAGTGCTGTCATTGTAAACCGGAAGTGACATCATCGGAAGTAGCCGTGATCAGAAAAAAAAGGAGTAAAACAGGAAGTACTTTCAATTTAAACCGGATGTGACATCATCAGAAGTAGAAATGCTGAGAAAAAGGAGTAAAACCTGCAGAACCACCGGCCCGCTTCTATACCCGCACCCAGAAATTCTACGAGCAACCCGCAGGGTACCGCCAGAATTTGCGGGTAACCCGCGGGTACCAGACCCGCTGCAGGACCCTACCTCATATTGCTCATCTGTCACCTCTGTGCCACTTACCTGGAGCCTGCTGCTGTGTGTACGTTGTGGTTTTGACAGTGGTGTAACTGCGGGGATAGGCCAGGCCGTCGTCTTCCTCAATAACCATTTTCCCATTTAACGATGGAGACGACGTGTTCATTCCAGAGTTGATGCCCGAGTCGTACGTGTAAGTTTTCTGCCACTCCGTGACTTTCCTTGGCATTTCCACTACGTCTACCAAATCCATTCTACTTCTGTGAAAAGAACATGTTCTGAATTAGCAAACCATCATTTTCTTTATTCTTTTTGTTCATATTTAGTCTCAATTTTCGCTAAAAGTCTGCCTCTCCTACATCTTCAGTAAACCCTTGTAAAAACCCAAATGACAGAGATACGGACTTATTATCAGCCAAATACAGGGCTCAACTACTGCCACAAAGGAATAGGCATCAATCCAACAACCATGATATGCAAGGAAAGAAAGCTCGCCAACAATATCTGCTGATGATTTACATTCTTCCACTGTTTGTCACAGGCAGCGATTAGAATGGCTCGTTTTACTCGGCGAGAGCAGTTCATTTCTTGTAAGAAAATCAGAATAATCAGCAGTGAGAAGGAATAATGAAACACCGTGCTCAGTGGACAAATTACATTTATTTCCCATGAATATTACCCCTGATAAAGCCCATGTGGCTACCAAATGAACTGAGTGGCCATTAAATACAATCACGTATAAAGACGACGGATTTATATTGAGGGAAGACTTGGGCTGCTGTAATTAGCAAAGCAAAATAAAAGTTATCTACAGCAGCTGCTTAAGGTGGAAACGTTCATGAAGGACACAGCTGCCCAGGGAATTAAACTAATTAATATAAGGGTAAAATCCATTGTCCACACTAGTGGTTGAAACTGTAGCAGCAGATTTACAGGACAGGTCTTGCGTAAAAGCCAATTTCCGCCCCATAAAGCAGCTGCCTTTCCACTGGCCAATTAGGCTTAATTAGTGATGGACTAACCAAGAGCCACAGGACACATTATCCACAGGTGAGGAATAATAATGAAAGTAAGAAATGTATAGAAGGTGCAGGAGGCTGAAGAAACAAGGAATAG
Organism: Xenopus borealis; assembly: GCA_024363595.1. Classification (NCBI taxonomy): domain Eukaryota; kingdom Metazoa; phylum Chordata; class Amphibia; order Anura; family Pipidae; genus Xenopus; species Xenopus borealis. The sequence goes on along the minus strand of CM044447.1, from coordinate 740,330 downwards.
CACAGAGAAAGCAAATACAAGACTACATCATTTATTTATAGGGTAGGAATGGCCGATGCACGGCACATAAAGACAATAGAGGAAACCCACAACAATAGGTGCAGCAAATAAACAATAGAAAGGAAGTCTGTGATTTCTGATGGAGAAGCAGAAGAAGACAAAGAAAGGCCTTGCAGCTGAAATAATAACACAAATATAAATCAGAGAGGGGGGTGGCAATAATAACAATAAACAGGCAAAGACAACGCTGCTTTTCTGGCACACCCTGAACTGGAATGTCATTTCATGGCTTCCTTAAAACCAGGGAAACTCGGGATACAGGAGAGGCAGGGGCTAGAGTCGTGGGCTTTAATCTCTTGGAACCCTTCATAGACATTGACCCGTGACTATGCCCAAACAAGGACCAAATGGTACAGTTCTGGATAATCCAGATCACCGGACACAGGGAAGAAGAGCTACACTCCCTTAGCTTTCTGTTGGACGTCACCTAAATACAAACATAACATGGACATGAGAATTGTCTGCAACATCAATTCTTAACCTATGCGTCAGGACTGAAATAGAATGTTGAGGTGGCTCCTAACTATGCCTCTTAATACAGTCTTACATTTGCCAACATAGACAGTGGTAATTAAAACAGCTTTCATAAATAATCCTAACCCAAATTACTGGCGTGTGAAGCGGACTTCCAGGTTTCGCCTGAGGCCCCAAAGAGGCGCTGCCCTTTCTGCGCAATTTATAGCGACTCCAAAGCAAGGGTCAATTTTTTTTGTAAAGATGAAGATACTTACTTTGGTTATTCCAAACACTCTGTATTAAGAAAACAAATATTATGGGTTGTATGAATTTCACAGCCCCTGCAAAGTAAAGGGGTAGGGATTATTTTACTTCATTTGTGAGAAGAAGCACTGGGCAAGAGACCATAAACTGAATAGGCCCTTCAACACAGGCCAGAATATCCCTGCTTAGGGTTAGCATATAAAAACCATGACTAACTGTAATCACCTCCATGATAATGCTGTCAGGAGTCCATATTTTGCTCAGCACAAAGTACTAGTTCTACTGGTTTCTACAAACACACCCAGACCTGAAGACAAAAAGTGTGTAGATGTACTTGCTATACTATTCAGCTGCAATAAAGCACGTCTGGGCTCAGGGGAACCAGCAGCTAGTTAGTTGAAGAGCATTTGGCTACTAGATCATATATAACTTATGGCAGGCAGACACACAGTAGGAACACCTTATGGACCTAAACCATGAGAACCATTAAAACAACTGCATACAAAAACCATCAAAGGGAACATTAAGCCCAAAATGACTTTACAGGCTCCCTCTATCTCGTACTTGAGATTTTCCTGCAGCTCCCGGCACTGTCACTATCCACCAACGTGATGGGATTTGATGTCTCTTCCCAAGATGAGCAAAGAGGTCGCCTGTCAAGCACATTACCTCTTCCACCATGTTAAATAATAAGTGACACATTCACTTTCCATCACAGGCATCAGACAACAGGCCGGGGAAGGAGAAGGTCTCTTTCCATAGTCTGATTGAGTTCGGCCTGACTTGAGCAGCAAATAAAGAACCAAGGCTCCATGTGAGGGAGAACGAAACAAAATGATTTCCCATTAAAAGTGTTGTTTATAAACTGAAAAGGCTGTTGAGACACAATTCCCCTGCAGTATATTGTGCAGCAATCCAATCATTTCTTTTCCATTTTCCACAAGAATGAGGGCAAAGGCACATGTATAATACAAAAGAGCCATAAATAACTGCAGAATAAAAATATCCTTAGTGGTGCCAATTTTACACACTGCTGGTTCTGACTCAATCTTGCAAAAATCAGATCCTTTCCAGTCAGAATCTGTGGCACTGGCCATTCTGAAAGTCTGCAAGTCAATTCGTATGAGCTTTGGGCAGAAAGTGGTTTGCTAGATACACATAATAGCCCATCTTGAAGGTCAATTAGGTTTAGATTTGGGATTAAAAAAAAAAAAAGTATATTCTAGCTATTTTTGCAACTATAACTGGCACATCGCTCTGATTCTCGATTTTTAACTTTGTCGACAGCTAAAGGGGCTCTGGCCAAAGGCAGGAGGGGGTCTTAAATGGGAAAAAAAAAAACAACGCCTGCCATCTCTGGGTTCTACAATCTCCATAACACGTCCTTCAATGACCATCTTCTAGCTTTGAACCTAAAAAGATTCTCTCTTGGAAACAGGAGTTAAGACTGGGGGCAGCACTACTGCAAAGGACTTTATGAACTGAGGAACACAGTCAGCAAGAAGCAACATGTCTGAAAAATGAGGGAAGTCATGGCAACCTTAGCACAGGCTCACATTTTTTAGGAGAGATCACAAAGATATCCAAGTTGTTTCCAATGGCCATAATTGGCTTTCAGAGTGATAAAACATTCACAATCAAAGAAAATAGTTCTACTCTGCAAGTGAAAGGCTCTGTACGTGTTAGTGCAAGTCCCATTACTCTCGATAGGACACAATATTCCCAAGGAAACACCTTTAACATTCGTTCAGTTGAGCTGTGAAGGTCAGACACAAAGTGAATGAACACGCACAACGTCTAGTACTTCTGACAGGCAGTGGAAAGATGGAGAAATGCATTCATTTTACTTACTTTTACCTGCCAGACTGACCAGATATCAGTTGGGAAAGATCATCAGAGGTCCCCATATACGGGCCAACTATGGGCAACAGGGGCCGATGACAACAAATGCACATCAACCATGTAGCCAAACCTGGACAGATATTCGTTGTGCAGGCCCGTTGGAGTTCTCTATACACAGTATTAAATATAAAGAATGGCACAGCACTCACCCAATACTATAATTTAGTCTCACTCAA
>CM044447.1:724604-736282 GCA_024363595.1 Xenopus borealis | reverse complement strand
TATATACACATATACACACACACATTTGTACAGTGTAAAGTGCGACTTTATTGGAATGCCGAGCACTGCTCAAAGCAGTTGCAGAAGACATGGGCTTGGTTGGTGGAAGAGCTATGAACCCTGGTAATGCAAAATTAATCCTAACATGCCCTAATCTCCCCCAAGCTCATTGCTGTTTGTTACAATTATCGTATTAATTAATCTGACTGATAGTAGGACATGGGAAGGGGAACTGAATTTTGCAGGTCAGCTGTCTTCAAGTGCCTCCTTTCAACAATTTCCATTCAAACGTTTGTTCAGCTTTTTGTATTTTGAGGATCCTGTAAAACCTTTATTTCCATCCCTTTAAACCTGCTGCAGAACCAACCAACTAACCTGGCTCCTTTACAAAGACCACAAGCCTAAAGAGATGTTTTTGTCAACCGAATAAGCAAAGTCTCTTTTGTGGAGCTTTAACAGAAGAATGAAAATGATTTGCTTACAAAGGTAGGTGGGATCCAGCATACAATGGAAGTGGCATAATGCAGTATGTTTTTAAAAAACAGTCGCTGCCGATTCAGCAAGACGAGAAGCCATACATGGGAGCCATCAACGACGCAATCTTCTCCAATCATCGAAGCTGAAGACTTTTGTCTTATACAGTCAAATAGATATGTGGACCCTAGTTGGGCGGATATTTACTGCTGAGCTGTACACTATTCACCAAGTTGGTAGATAATGGATTTGACCCACCAGCTAGGTCAGTCCAAAAGATCTAGCCGCGTATAACACATATACGACTTCTGAGCGCCAGGCAACTGAAAGTGGCTACTTCACGGTAACACAACCAGCAACTCTGATTCCTAGAGAATCCATTGGGAAGGGCAGCATAGAGTTGTGTATATACACAGGGTGCTCATTTGAACTCAAGTAGAACATACTGCACCATATACAGTTTCATTTTTTTCGTAGCCATAGGCGCTGATCCATTTTTGTAATTTACCTGTTCGTATACAGTTGGGAGACTGTGGAAGGATCAGCAGGACTTTGACTCTAAAGGACAAACTAACGGTCTTTCCACCCTCCCTTTTTTCTATTCCTAGTGAATCCAACTGGCAGACAATTTACTTAAATTCCATTGACCCAAAAGCTACTGTACCATTGTGCCCACTGATGGATTCTGGGGGTTAAACTTTAAAACAGGCCAGGGCAAGTAGACATGGAAATGAGAATGATCCTTCTTGAGAAAAATAGGTAATTATATTATTTGGCAAAGAAGTTTGGCTGGTGTTGAAGTCCCACCTAGCTCAGCCAATCCCATTGGTCTTATCAAAAGCAGCTTTTTTTTTTTTAAGAGATAATTGAACTGATACACAATATATACAGACACACTACAATAAACACGCGTTCTACTTATTCCAAATGAAGATTAAAAAGCACCAAAGAATGCCATAGCGGTGAAGCCAAGCAGCTGCTTTTACCCAGGCCTTGGAACTGCTTCTGTCGAATTCAGCAACAAGTATGCACCGATGACTAGGAACCATTCATTGACATACACAATGATATTGTCCTACTGTGCTTTTACCCCCTCATGTAAAGTATGAGGATACCAGAACTTTAACAAAAGATTTTAAAAAAAGAAGATACGAAGATAAGAAGAAGAAAGTGTAAAAGCCACTTGGCCCGTGTGCTTGTGACTTTATATCGTCGTGAAATTCCTTGACGATTTCCAATAGGCTCATATTTTACAGTAGACCGTCCATTATTCCCTATACATTTCCTACATGTTCCTATAAACAAACATCTGGCTCCTAATTCTTTTCCATATGTGTCTTCCCCTACATTTGCCCGGATGCAAAACTGATCCTCAGACATTTCATGAATGGCTGCTGCTTTCACATCAATTTGGTTTAGTCTTATTAATCGACGAGGTCCACAGATGCAACACCTTGAGAATAAGGAACGAGCATTATATGCAAGGAGTTCAGACCAGGGAAGAAGATCCCTCATAATGCTCATTAAAATTGGGGGGTGAGATTCACCAATCAAGTCGCAAATGCCTCTCTAAGGATCACTAGCAGGCACAAGGCTCTAACACTATTTGTATAAAATTGGAATCAATTATACAAAGCCAAAATCCACCACAATTTTAGGCATACAAAAAACTGGCATGGGACCAGTTAACCAGAATGCTCAGGACCTGGGGCTTTCCAGATAAGGGAGCTTTCTGTAATTTGTAGCACTATTATATTCAGTTCATTTTTCAGGCACACGTTATTCCAAAGCAAACATTTCACGGATATTACTGTGCAAACAGAAAACGAATATGTACTTATTATATATAAGGGAAAGCAGTTGAAGTTCCCAGCTGAAATGCTAAGCCTACAGGATAAAATACAAAGCAACGTACAAATGCTCCTTAGCTGAAGATTTTAGCTTTAGTTCTAGCAAATATGGCCTCTGGCACCAAGTGAATGTCAGAGCGGGAATTTCTGGTCAATTAGTTGGCCGCACACAGCAATGGGGAAGGCATGGGTCAGTGTGCAGGAGCTTCTTGTCTCTGGGCCATCGGAGAGATCTGGATATACAGGAGCAGCCGTATGTGCAACAATACAGAATAAAATAGAAGGAATTAGAACAGGAGGAGTCTGAGAGCACACAAAACCTCAGTGTCCTTTAGATAAGGGCGATTGCATGGAATAGAAAAGGGAAAAGCAACGGTAACAATGGGCAACCAGGCTCTCCGTGGTTCCTCTCTACCTTCCACTTATTATCGGCACATCATGGCCTGTTCCAGGCCAACAATCCTTGCGTCGAAATGGAAAACATCAAAATACTTAAGTAAAATATAATATAGATTGAAAGGACTCCAGAGAGGAATGGAACACAAATATATTATTTCTTATATATGAATGCACAGAAGGTCTCATTTGGGATTTCCCCAATAACAAACAAAATCACAACCCTCATTTCATGTCATACAAATTTGAGATTCTTCCATATGTCGACAATGTCTTACAAGTGCAGTTAATGTTAAACTCTACAATATGCTCTTCCACAAATACCTTGGAATCAGCTGTGTATTTCCCCTTCCTCTAAATTCCAACTCTCCTGGTTTTACTCTAGACCTTGTTATTGTAAAATCCATGTTTGAGGTGTGCGCTATGGCTCACAAAGCATTCCCATTAAGGCACATCAATGGATTTGTAATGACAATAATGAAATGAGAAGAACTTGTTACTATGCACCACCCCCCATTTCCCCAACTGAAAGGACTTAAAGCACCCTGGAGACCCAGAACACTCATAATCTAGGTCTTTTGTTAACAGCCTTTTATAGAGGTCTCATAAGGTCTCGCCAGCCATTCTTCCATTACAGTAATCAGTAGTCACGATACATTGCACCTAAAGCAGCCACTTGCCTACAGATGTTTGAGAGCAAGAAAGCAATAGAGAGCCATTTGCACTGCTAAACACTTCTAGAAGAATGGGGTAAGCAGAACTGGCTAGACAAGTCCATTAGTATGTAGATGCAATTGGTCAATGAGATTAGACAGGGTAGTGAAAAATAAAAGGGTTAAGGGTACGGGCACACCTGGCCATTCTGGGAGATTAGTCACCCCAAAGAAGAGGCAATTAGTTGCCTGGAGGCTAACCTCCCAGAATCACCAGGTGTGCCCTTACCCTTAGGGCTAGGCCAGATGGGGAGATTCGGGGGAAATTTATCTGGCGAGGCAATTTGGATTTTAAAAATCTTGCCGCTCCGTGTGAACACGCCCGGCGTTTTTAAGCTTTGCAGGTGCGCAGCGGTGCCTGGCTATTCGGGGAGGTTCGGGGGCGAGAAGTCGCCAGGCGACAAATTTCCCCCGAATCTCCCCGTCTGGCCTTAGCCTAAAGCAGCAGTGTAGTCTGAGCCTAGAGACCAAAAAGCAGGATAGTGGACAGCAGGCCTGGGTGAGGAACCAGATAATCAATAATCAGCTATTGAGTAATGATAAGAGTAGTGATGAGTGAATCTGTCCAGTTTCTCTACACCTAAACATTTGCAAGATGCATTGAAGTCAGTGGATGTTTTACGACTTTTCTCAAGTCAACCATTACAATATAATTTAGAATTATAAAACAAAAAAGGCATAATATAGATGTAACTTATACAAGTACTGAAGCACATACAAAATGCCCTCTAAGACACAATAAATATCCGTTGAGGGACTGTTGATCCCAACACTAACATATCTCATTCCTCGGGGCTAAAGGACAAATTCTTATCAGCATCACATTTCATGCAGTTTGTGTAGATCAGTAATAAGATCATACGGAGCCTCCTGGATGTGCATTAACCTAATACTTTCAGCTTACAGGAATTCCAGCCATAGCACGGGATCCATAACAGGATCTGAACACAGTATATACATATATATTTAATGGTAACCTCAATATGACAAGCGCACACCAAGGAACAATCACTCTCCCTTTAATAGCGAGCGCACGTGTTCTGCATTTCTCTGAATTATCCTGCTTTTTGTAACTGGCCTCAAGAACACTCGCATGCTTCTCTGCAGAATTACAACAATTCGCTTGTGGCTTGAGAAGATTCTTAATCCTGGTTCTTACTACATTAACGGTTTAATCAGGAGCCAGATAACCTGTATGTTTTAGGATCATGGGTGGAAAATGGAGAAGCTGGAGGAAACCCACATGGACGAAGGGAGAAAAGACACCCGTCAGGCAGGGCCTGGGCTGGAATTGAACCTGGGACACCATCTCCGATATTTAAACTATAGATATAAAATGTATTTATGTTGTGCGTTATTGCAGCATTAGAGACCAATGAAAAGATGCAACAGGACTATATTATAGCACTCCAATGCCATATTATATATATATTGTAACGGGAGGGAGAAGCCTAGTAGACATTGAAACTATTCAGAATCCATTCGCACGCAGTCAACTGGAGAACAACTGCTTGTGGCTTAGACGTAAATGTGCCGCAAAGTGAATTATTGCGGCTCCGCAGGACTATCACCTAATTATCCTCCAAGTGGCCTTCAAACCGCCCGGAGACGGAAAACACAAGATACCCCAATGCTGAACACACGCTGCCACTTAGAAGTTGTAACACGTCATCTTTTAACTTTAAAACATGGTTTTTTATACATTTAAAGGCAATGCTAAACTGCATAATCTCTTAGGTGCAGATTTACAAAATTCACGTGAATAGATCGAAGTTCGATCAAATTCCTATCGTACGATTTTTCGAATATCGGATATTCAAATATGCAAATTTGGCCACTTCGATCATCGGATACGCAAAATTTGAGCGTATCAAATAGATCAGATAATCGATAATTCGACCATTTGATGATCAAAGTACTTACTTTCTGCCTATTTCGCCAGATTGAACCTACCGAATTGCAATAGAATTCTATGGGAAGCCCCCCCATAGGCTAATTTTTTTAGCGATTGGAGGAAATTTCATGATTTTTTCGTGAGATCAAACGATCGGTATTCGATTGTACAATTTCATAGAGAAATCGAATATCGAAGTAAAAATAGCCTAAAACTATTCAATAAGCATTTGATAGTCGAATGCTTATTGGATTTCGGCCGAATTCGAGGGCTAAAATAGTAAATTTGCCCCTTAGTCTCTGTCCCCTCTGCACTACTCCTTCTCACTCTTAAAATCATGTAGCTTAGAAATACATCTGATTTCATTATGTACATTTACATTTTACGTTTTTTTCAATGGATTCCCCTTTTAACTGCTTATACGTTACCCACTGTGCAAATCTGTCCTGGAACCCAAATGGAAGCCTCCATCCATAACGGAGACTAAACGTGGCCCTACGCGCTCGATAAGATTGTACAAAACTTTTTTTTTTTTTACGATAGTCGGGGTGTGTATTGTCGGAGCCGACCAATATTGGCAGAAGACTTGGATATCTTGGAAAATTTTGATTTGGTGCCTCCAAACCTCGGCTATTGTTAGCGCTGAATTGTCAGATACAGGTAGAATTCTATTGTTTCTATAGGACCATTCAGCTCTACACGGGTGTATTGGAAAACTCTTTCCTGGAAAGATCGTGATTGTAGCATCTATGGCCACGTAAAGGGGCACATTTAGTTAGGTGGGACGTTTCGCTTGGGGAAACTTTGCTCAACTTCGTCAGACGTTATTTCATAGTGAATATGTGTATTTAGCAAAATGCAAATCTTCGTCTCAGCAAATAAACAATTGCGTACGTTCGCCAGCTAAAAGTTTCTCATGGGATTTTCTCTAGTTTTACTTTCTTCCTATAGGAACTTCGTTAACATACGTCGGTACATACTGGTCATATATATAGGTCTTTATTAGTGATTGTTGGTGAAATGGCTGGAAAGTGGCCTCTTATTAAAAAATGTCCATGGAAGCAAAATGAAGACAAAAAGATCTTCCATTGCCCGAGACATGAGCCCACCCGAAAACAAACATGGCGTCGTCTTCAAATGTTAAAAAAAAGTTTAAATAACATATTTAACAGTTACAAATTCATACAAAAAATAAATAAAAGTGCCAGCATTAGTTATGACTCTTTTTGAATAACGGATATGAGGTCACTGACGTAATAGTGTTGCGGATGTAGCTCCATCTTATCAATTCTCAGGTAGAACCAGGCAAAATCGGCTAAAAAGGGCAACGTATTGGGGTTTTCTCATTGAGGATTAATTTGCAGCTTAATAATGGTTATCCTGGACTAAAAAGGTCTCTTGCATGAGCTTTTTTTCCCCACTGAATGGTCTTCTTTGCTGTTGGCATTGTCCCTGTGGCTTGTCCCCACTTAAAAAAAAAAAGCAATTTGTAAAAAACTGAATAGCAGTTAATAGCAGGAATTTCACCTTTGCAGAACATATTGGCCATTACTTTCTTGTGTAGGGAACTTGGATTAAGCACCGTGCCCAGACAGGCCAAACAATGTGAACTCACCAGTTAGACATGTTGTTACTGTGAGTGGTGATCAGTGGGGCCTTCAGGCAAGAAGTGATTTTTGTGCTATTTCCATGGTTTCTCTCAGGTGAGACAGGGCTCATATTCCCCAAGATAAAGCTATAGGAGCACAGGCATAGTGTGTTGTAGAACATGCAGAAATATTGCACTTTAAACAGTCCGTATACCTTGAATGCTAAACACTGTGCTCTGAACATTCAACAACTGCTTGTGACCACTCAGTAACGAAATACACACAACATTCACTTGCTACACTGCTGAAATCAAACTGCAAATACCTCTAAACCACATTATTTACACCCAAAGGTTACATTGGTCAGGCCAGCACTTGCATTTCTTGCCAGCAACAGCCCAACCCCAAAAAGAAGTTTTATAATGTAAGAAAAGGACATTTCCCAATAGAGTGGAATTAAATATTGAAGTGATTGTTGAATTATTTGTAAATGTGATTGATGTCGGAAGGACTGTGTCCCTTGATAGTCTCTGTATGTTCTGCCATTAGTCGACCCGTGAGGAAGAAGAATTAAATCAGGGTGCAAGGGCTGGAGGAGAGGCGACTACTGAAATGTTCTGTGTAGTCAGGCTGAGCAGTGAAGGGACAGTAATGGCTGGAGGAGAGGCGACTACTGAAATGTTCTGTGTAGTCAGGCTGAGCAGTGAAGGGACAGACTTTCAGTGGTAATTATGTGTAATGCAAGGTAGAGTCCTGCAGCGGGTCGGGTACCCTGCGGGTTGCTCGTAGAATTTCTGGGTGCGGGTATAGAAGCGGGCTGGTGGTTCTGCAGGTTGGCGGGTTGAGGGTTGGGTCGCGGATCCTCGCTATAGCTATTTTTACTCCTTTTTCTTAGCATTTCTACTTCTGATGATGTCACATCCGGTTTAAATTGACAGCACTTCCTGTTTTACTCCCTTTTTTTCTGGTCACGGCTACTTCCGATGATGTCACTTCCGGTTTACAATGACAGCACTTCCTGATTCTTGGTCAGCGGGTCGCAGGTCCAGGTTAAGGATCTCGGGTTGCGGGTACGGGTCGGGGTCCAAGCGGGTAAGAATGCGGGTCCGGCTTGCGGGTTGCGGATTGCGGGTACTGGTCCCAAAAAATAGACCCACGCAGGACTCTAATGCAAGGTTTAAGGATGCGCCATGGGAAAAGGGCACAAATGAACCTGAAGCATGAAAAATCTTGGAAGGGAAAAGTTTAGCAATGGATGAGCCCAGGGAAAGAATTCACCAGAGTGATGCCCCCAATATTTTACCGAGAAATACCCCCTGCACTAAATCAACTTCATTTGTTTGTAATGTTGCAAAAGATAAACCACAGTTTATGCAGCCAAAACAGTAGTGCGTGACACAGTGTATAAAACAAACACAAGGAGGGCACAGCCGGACCCCAGTGTATAAAACAAGCACAAGGAGGGCACAGCCGGACCCCAGTGTATAAAACAAGCACAAGGAGGGCACAGCCGGACCCCTTTAAGAGAACGGAGGAATTTACTGCAGGAGGGTATATGGGGCCCTGCCTCTCTTTATACAATGCCAGGAATGTGAGACAAGAGCACAGGTTGAGCAATAACTGCCTCTGGTCTTTATCCCAGCAAAACAACGCTGGCTTGTAACTTCAGCACTCCGGTTGCCAAGGTCCACATTCCCCTAGCAGCCAGGCATTGATGTGAATATGAGACCGGAATATAAACAGGGGAGGCCTTACTAGAAAGAAAAGTAATAAAAAAAAGTAGCAACGACAATGAATGTGTAGCTTTGCAGAGCATTTGTTTTTTTTAGATGGGGACAGTGACATTTCAAAGCATATAATTCAAGGCATATAATTACAAAAAATAAACAAAGAAGACCAATTGAAAAACTGCCCATTCTAGAACATTCTAAGTTAGCTTTAAGGCAACCCACCCCCTTAAGAGAGTGTAAACCATCCCAGCTTGGCTTTATAATGGGGGGTCCTCCATTCTTACCCTTCTCCTACTGGACTTGGAATCTTCCAGAAAGTCCGATGCTTGAACTGCCGCCAACTCTTTCTAATGAGCGAAACCCCTACAGCCCCCAGCTTCATGCCCCCATAGGATTAACTGCATCTCCGCTGGAGTCGCCAACAAACGCCGACTATAGAACGACTATAGAACGACAAACTACAGCGATTGATGGAAAGACAGTGATGGTGATTTATTGACGTAGAGTCATATCTTCTCCTCTACAGTAAGAGACAAATGTATCCTAAATTCCATCCATTAAATACAAGGGCGGGAATCTATAAGTGACAAAGTACCCACTACAGATCATGAACAAACCAGCTGCTACATTTGCTCCGGAACACTGACTGCTCCCATTATTAATTCTGTGGGTTCCACACGTGAGCAAACGCCAGTCATATTAGGGTTATATATAGGGGGAGATTCATCAAAGAGTGAAGTTCCGCCACTAGAGGGAAATTCCGCAGCTCTCAATTCATTTCTATGGGATTTTGCGTATTCATCAATGGGTGAAGTGAAAGTTCACCCTTTGATGAATACGCCTTTAAAAATCCCATAGAAATGAATGGAGAGCTGTGGAATTTCCCTCTAGTGGCGGAACTTCACTCTTAACTTCACTCTTTGATGAATCTCCCCCCAAACATGGAACCAGATGGCAGAACCAGAACCTTGAGGATTCCTGCTGAGATCCAGAACATTTTCTCCATGTGACGCCAGCGGAACCGCACAGAAGTCTTATTATAGGAATCACTTGTTCTCTACAGAGACACATTCTCTACACGGATACAGAATATTGCTTTTCATTTGCACAGCCCATAGCAGAGAGTTAATGAAGGTTCTGCACAATCACCATCTCATTGTGTAATTGGCTGGACTTTATACAGTACTTTATTCAGTACATTCAATACATTCAGTTGGGTTCTCACCACATTTTCAGGTAGGCCAGTGACCCAGATTAGTCGGTGTGGCCCCATCAATATTCAACTTTAGTAACATCAGTTTCAACTTGTCACACCATTTTAGTTCAAGTCCAAACTGAAGGTCCAAATTTTGGTCAGGGCCCCCTGGTTCATGAAAGGCACACAGACATTAAAGTAGATATTATTTACAGTAGCTAATATTAGGGATGGACCAAATACACTATTTTGGATTCGGCCGAACCCCTGAATCCTTCGAGAAAGATTTGGCTGAATACCAAACTGAATTTTCAAATTAGGGGTGGGAAGGGGAAAACGTTTTTTATTTCCTTGTTTTGCGACAAAGTCATGCAATTTCCCTCCCCGCCCCTAATTTGCATATGCAAATTAGGTTTTGGTTGGGCTGGGCCGAATCCTGCTGAAAAAGGCTGAATACCGAACCGAATCCTGGATTTGGTGCATCCCTAGCCAATATAAGTTTATCCTAAACCTCACCCTAAATATCTTGGGCTTTTAGGTGTTTATAGACCAGTGATCCCCAACCAGTAGCTCATGAGTAACATGTTACTCTCCAATCCCTTGGATGTTGCTCCCAGTGGTCTCAAAGCAGGAGATTATTTTTGAATTCCAGGCTTGGAGGAAAGTTTTGGTTGTATAAAAAACATTCTCTCCTGTAGCTGCCAGTCCATATAGGGGCTACCATACAGCCAATCACAGCTCTTATTTGACATCACATGGACTTTTTCATGCTTGTGTTGCTCTCCAACTCTTTTTTACATTTAAATGTGGCTCACCAGCAAAAAAGGTTGAGGACCCCTGTTATAGACGATCAAATGGGCAGTCTCCCCAATTGTCACCCTGACATTAGGAACCACTGCATTAGAGTGAAGCTACCAGACCATAGATGCACCAATAAGATCGTACAAAAATGTTCTTATGATATTCAGTGATATTCAATGTACAAGCAGAGCAATATCAGCAATATCATCTGGCAGCCTTTAAAGGCACCCCAATTTCAGCCATTGTTAGTGTTGAATCATCGGATACAGGTAGAATTCTATTGTTTCTATGTGTATATATATATATATGTATATATGACCATTCAGCTGTACCCGCGTGGATTGAAACAATTTTTTTTATGAATTATTACGTCTATGTCCAGCTTTAAGGCCAGAGTGATTTTCTTATTATCATCCTTTTTTCCTCCCACATATATTTTACTTAAACCAGTTACTATCCTGCTTGGAATAAAAGAAAATGAATAATAAGCAATAACGGGAATATAAAAGGAGAGGAGTGGATCCTTTCAGAGGAGAAGACTATAGTAATGGGTCTGCTTGAAGGGCTCACAGCTATACAAGTGACATAAAGTGCTGTTTCACACATATATATACACACACATATATATATATATATATATATATATATATATATATATAACACACACATACACACACACATATATACACACACACACATACAAACACACATATACATATATAACACACACACACATATACATATATAACACATATATACACACATATATACACACATATATACACACACACATATATATACACATATACACACACACATATATATACACATATATACACACACATATATATACATATATATACACACACATATATACACATATATAACACACACACATATATATATACACATATATAACACACACATATATATATACACATATATAACACACACATATATAACACACACATATATAACACACACACATATATATACACATATATACACACACATATATACACACACACACACACAT
>CM044447.1:604717-615565 GCA_024363595.1 Xenopus borealis | reverse complement strand
CCTAGTGGCATAAGCTATACCCCATTGTCTCCTGTGTCCCCCAAGCCGACATGGAGAAAAGGTCGGGGACCCCTGGGTTAAAGGGTTAAACTGAACATGAGGTCAATGAATAGGGCTTGTGCTGAACATACTTTTGCCTATTCTTTCAGTGAAGAAATATCTTTTTATTTCTTATTGCTTGCATTAAACAAAGAAAATGAAACCAGTTTCACGAATTTCTAGGGCACTTCCTGGTTCTACCTAGCAAAGGAGAAGCTGAGTAAACAAATTGCCAGTCCACTGAGAAGCCCACTGTATGGATAAGCTGCACTTATCTCAAAGGCTACAGCTTAGGGGTGGGGGTTTGTTTATTCAGAGCTGCTTAACTTTGAACAAATGATTCAGTTTTATGACTGGAGAGGGTGAGAGAGTTGAGAGAGAGGAAAATATGTGTATCCTAACCCTTGAAAAGATGTGAAGCATATTGTGACAGTTGCTTGCAGAAGGTGTGGGGGGAGCCATGGGACTGCACCCATGGTCCACTGATGAGTGCAATTGTTGATTCACAGTAAAATATAAGAGTATGTTTTCTTCTTTTCAGGAGTTGACAGTATCGTTTTAACGTATGCAAGGTTAAAAAAGGAAAAATATACCCTATTTATAAATTGGGGTTCTGTAGAATTCCTTCTTTGCACATTTGCATTAATACATATTTGAGTGCCACCTTTGTTCATTTGAAATCACTAGTGGGTGCTGATATGGCGCTCTCTCTCATATACACTGAAAGACCATCCAAGTCAAATAAAGACAGGATGAGACCCTACTTAGAAAAAGGGAATATTGTTCTTTTTGCCTTGTCCTTATACTAATCCACAGCCTCGGAACAACGCAGCCAGTGGGAGGCAGTCTATGAAACATGCACTTACTGACACTTGGGTTGCACACGCAATATATTTGTGGCCAAAATTAAAAGGAACCCAGAAGACCATATTGTGCTCACTAGCAATGGTACCAGTATCATATGAAAGGGAACTCATATAAGGGAACGTGGAGCAAACATGTTAAATACAATCACATATATTTATCTTAAATAGGTTTAAAATTCTGCCTAAATATTATAGGGTTTCTTATATTCTCTCTCTCTCTTTCTCTCTCTATATATATCCTATTAACTTTTGAAATCACAGCTCAGACTCTGAGAAGTGAAGATTGAGACGTAAACATGATTGACATGTAGCCTAATTTGGTTCTTTTAGGTGTTTCACCGTTACAAAATGGGATTGAATTTATGGGGAGATGGGGGTAAAAAAAAAGATGAAATTGTTCGGTTTGAAAATAGTACCAAAAACAAACAAACTAGAATTCACCATGCACAAAATATCAAAACATATTTGTGTGAAAATAATTCACATTTTGAGTACTGGGTTTGGCAGGGGGTGGGATGACAAGGGTGGGGAACCATGTCAGGACTGCGCGTGAGGGATCCATTGACTGTTGTCCATGGGCCTCCGGAGCAGTTCTTCCACATGCCGAGCCACATCCATGTCATCCAGATCCAAGTCTCCATCTGGATCCAGAACAGAATCCGGGCTGCAGGAGAATGAAGACAGTGTCAAGTCATAACATGCACAGGAGCAACATAGCGGAAAGGAACGAAAGCCATCAATGCTAACCCTTTATAATACAACTGTTGGGTTTTACTCAAATATTGAAGTTTATATATGTATTTATATATCCAGGGAGAAAGAATATCTGTGCACTGGTATTTGCATTATCTTATAGGGTCCAAACATGGAGTAGTTTAAATTTCCCTGATAAGCAAGTACAGTTAATTGCTAAATTCTAACCTCCTTGAACATGTGACATTGATTACATTGACTTGATTAGATAGAAGCGTGGCACTGGACGTAACAACACATTCACTAACTCTCACTGTTAGTTCCACAAAGAATAATTTAGAATCAGATGCAGATACTCACTTCTGTTGGTAGAGATTATAGTGTGACTGGCTGCACACAGCAGGGGATGGAGCCTGATCCATATAAGTGCTCGGCGGCATCACATCGTTTGCAACAAACCTGCACACAACCAACCCCAAAGCAGAAATGTCAATTTTTAAAGTTGGACACATTTGCCTCAATACAAAAACGATCAAGAAAATAAGTGGAATATTTCATGTGGTATATTTCATGTGGAAAGTGCAACAAAAGCTTCTACGATTATCAGAAAGTCACAATGAAGATGCTATGGTTATGCCCAAAAGATTACCTGTGGCACCCATGTGCTTCCTTCCTGCACCCCCTAGTGCTTTATCCATTTAATTACCAACATGACTTGATTTTGCTCACAGGAGCTTGATACTGTAACCAAGTTTCCTTCCCTAATAAGTCCATCCCTCTATCTCAATGGCTGTCAAACCTTTTTCAGTTTAAGCTACACTTGAAGGTCCAACCTTTGGCCAGGCCCCGTTTTGCAGGACTAGTCTTTTGTTAGGGCAGCATTTGGCTCATGCCATGATTACAGATACATGAAAATATTGTGTTTCAGTCAGTTATTTTAATAACTACATATTCACCCCAAATCTCAACCACCTGACTTTTAAAATGGGATTTCAGGTGTATGTAGGAACACCTAATGACCATTCTCCTAGTTCTCATCAGAACTGGCCCTCAGGAGGAGAATCCGGACGCTGCTCCAAGCCCCCCATCCCATTCCCCAAAGGAAGCCAGCCCCACAGTTTGGGAATGCCCTAAATGTCCTGGTTTCAGTGGAAGTTGGGTGAAATGGCAGTTTCTAAATATTGTTGTTACTTTAGCCAGTGGTTTAGCTGAAGCACTTGTTTTAACTTTGAGACTATATGTCCTGTGCAAGAAGTCGAGTGTGAAATCCAATAATAGCGCAAATAGATAACAAATAATGCTTACTCTGGAACAACTTGCTTGATCTGTGGTTTTACATAGCCGTCTGTTTTTGCTGCAGAAAGAGAGATTGTGGGTTAAACATCAGATGCCAACAAAAGCTAATTAAGTGAACATAATGCAGTAGTTCATTAAGGCAGACTTACAGGGGTTACACAGAACTGGGGTGTAATATTTTGAGAAGACCTCATCCTTGGGCCTATCTGGATACACATAGATAAGGTAATTGAGGTCCCCAAGTCGATCTGCCAAGGAACGCACAGAGAAATCCCGGGCAGTAAATGGCATCAGATTCCATAATGCTCTGTCCGCTGGGGAGAGAGAAAATCTGGTCACAGTGAAGGTGGTCACAGGACTCGACTTCAGTTCCTCGTCGTATACAGATATCACAATAATGTGAACAGTGCAACAGCATTAAGGGTAAAAAAAATACCAGTTAAGATTTCAACTTACGCAACTCAAATTTCCAGGCTATCGTGATGCCGCCAATTTCAGAGTCGCTAAAGCGCAACAGGAAAGTCCCATCCCTCTTGTTCACCAGCATATCATGCGCCTGTTGCTTATTGACAAATCCCAGGATAGCCCTGCATACACAGTGCAAATAAAGGGGATATATACATTTGGCCTTATAATTGCCATTCATTGTATCTATTATACATTTCAACCTGCCCTTTGGTATTTAAATAGCATTGCCCTGCTGATTTAATCAAAGATTAAGCTCACAGAATGACATCTTTGTGTAACTGGACAACAAATTAATTGGGGTGGTATTATGATCACAGAGTGCTCAAGGCTGATCACTTGCAGGGGGCGCAAACCTTGCATCAGCTCACAGCCACTAATCACCACTCACAGGTCTCTTAGAAATTCAGCATCTGATTGGTTGCTACTGGTTGCACACTTCAACTTGCAGCTATGCAGCATTAATGTTATATTATGGGGGGGGGGATTAATGTTATTTTATGGGGAGCATGTGCAAGACCTCTCTGAGAGAAACATGCACAATATAAAGCAAGAAGTGATTGGTGCATGACTATATGGGGTGCAGACTTATGGGACTTGACTCTTTACAGACCGAACCAAGGCAAAGTATGCATCTAGTTAAATATTTTAAACGCTCTTAGTTTCAGTAAAAACAACATTCACATCAATAGTAAGGAAACCCATGTCCATCTTAACACAAGTAGGGTTGTCAGCCCAAGACTTCAAAACCAGACAATCCTGGTGTGTTCTTTGTGGCCAATACGGCCATTTAATTTAGATGCATGAAACCTAATCAAGTCTACAGCATTCATCTTAATTTACTGCTGATTAATTGTGTCTGAACTGGTTTATATCAGGGAGCAGGCAAATATGATAGGTGGCATTTCACTGATTTACACAGAACTGCAGGGCAGCTAGCGCTAAATGATTAGCTAAAGCCAAGGCATACATGGAAAATATACATGCAATGTGCTAAATGCACGTTACGGCTGTGAGTGAAATATGGGCGAAATAACATGATAATGAATCACAATGGATGCGGAGAAGGCAAAAGAGTGAAGGAGGAGAATGGGGGGGGGGGGATTAAATGCGCAATAAAGCAGTGCTTTCCCTATACTTACCCATCATTCCAATGTGGCTTGAGATGTTTCTTTAGTACCTCCATCACACCATCAAACCACTGCCAGAAGGTGTAATTCCAGCCTGGAAGATTCTCCTAGGTACACAAAAGGGGAAAGTGTATTACATGTAACACTGCAGGTGCCCAAGTGCAGTGATTCAGAGAGATTTTTAGAGATAGTCCAGCTAATTTGGAAGTCATCTGAACGACAGCCAATAGTAGCCTCTGCATGGTCAGCTCAACTTGTTCAGAAACAGATATAGTATGTACACTAAACAGAATAAAATAATTTTAACAGATTGCACCGGTTCCACTTTAAAACAGAGTACACCCACATTAATACTATAGTTGTGGAATATATATAAATGTGGACTGGGCACTATCCCTTGAAACACAGCCTTATTATAATTAACATCCAAGGTGGAATTGGGTGCTTGTAAAATAACTTACCTTAACTTAATAGAATATGAAGGGGAAAGTAAGAGATTGAAACACCAATCTCAAACTACCTATTGACCCAGACTGCTGTTCATCTTCAATAAAAATTCATTATTCACTACACTGAATAAACATGTTGAATCCAGTTATCCAAGTAACCTTGGCACCCACTAGTATAGTAAACTCCCCAAAAGAACTATACTGCACCCACTATGAAAGGTGCCAAATTTATAGGCATACACAGCGTTTTAGCCTATACTTTGCTTTAAACCCGTTATAAAAGGATTAAAAAGAGGAGAGGGGTTATTATTAAGAGCAATGATGCCCTATATACTTTCTACAAAACATCTTACCCTGTTGAACTGGGCCCAGGACACAGTCATGTTGCTATAGTCTTCCTTATGGCTGAGGTTGCTGTTGAATAGTTTCTGTGCCAAGAACACCAGGTTTTCATCGCTCAGTCCACGGTTACTCTGAACCTCGGCCTTAAATTTCATGTTCAGAGCATCACACAGCTGTGGCCACAGAACCTTGTCTGGGACTACAAATGGTACTCGACCCTGAATTGTGGAAAGACATGATATAATGCATTTTCCAGACTCTACAGACTGCTAGGCAGATCATGATAAGGGCATAGAGAGCTGTGGATTAGAAGGATTACTGTATACAGGATAAGTACATTTGTATATCATCTGTGTGCAGGTGATATTTAAAGCCGAGAACACACAAATAGTTTGCCTTAAATCACCCACGGCAGCGTAGAGGTTATGTGATCTGCCTATAGGACTGGATGCTGTGCTATTATGTCCCAAGAAGAGTTATGTTCTAATGTAAAAAAAAAAAAACAGGTCTAATAACCCACAGCAACAAAGTAGTATACCAGCACATACTGATCATCTGTTTGAAAGCAAACATCAAATTGGTTGCTATGGATTATGGAGATTGGGCCTTTTTATTATAACTTTATGCCCATTTAATCTCCTGGTGTCCCCCGTATACACTGTCAAAACACTATTGAGCCCCATGGAAGAAAAGCCTTCAGTTAATAAATGTATTTACAAATTAATAGATTCCCATTTCTTCTTTAAAAGTGCAAAAAAAAAGTACTTACTGGCTCTGCAAAGGCATTGTCCCACAGAACGGTGGCTGTGGCATTATTGTCCTGACTGCCGTGAACAATGACAACAACAGGGAGGGACAATGTCTGCAAAATGAACAAAATATTTTAGAATAAACACACAGTCACTGAAGAAGGTTCTTCCCCACACAGCTATGAATGGAAACCTATACATTCAATTTTGGGAATGTTTTGCTTTAAAACAACCAGCATTTGACAGTGCTCGTGGATAATGATGCCTCACAATAAAGCTCAGTGCCAATGATCAGTGGTGTAACAAGATGTTGTTGGGCATCACAGCAAATTAATTTTAGGGCCCCAAACATATCCAGAGGTTGTCCTGTTTTACCAATAGATAATGAAATTGCTCATTATTGGGCTTCATGGAGCCCCCTATAGCTCCTGGGCCCCCCTGCAATAGCAGGGTCTGCTTCCTCTGTAGTTTTCCCCCTGGTTCTGATCACCACTACTTCACTAAAACATCTGTAGCTTGCATTATGCTGCACCAAGAGGAGTAATTACAATGTGCCAGTACCTGTGCATTTCCCAGAGATGTCACCTTGATGTCACAGTGAGAAGCGACCCACTGCAAATTACAGGCATTCAAATCAGCACTTCTTGAAACGGCAATCATAACGCCAATAGCCCTTCGTTATCCCTAAATGTCTACATCACTGTGCAATTGCTGTGCAATTAACTGCCTACTTAAACCAATTATGTTGCCTCCAGTGTGTAAGATAGGTTAATACAAGAGCAGGAAAAAAAAAGATACATTTTTTAAGCAAGCCCCAATGTATGCGTAGATAACGGTTAAAAGAATGACCATGAAATTGAACACAAAATTGGAGATCCACAAAATTGGACAGAGCCACGTGGGTAAGTCGGATACTTCAGTTGCAGAAAGAAGGGCAGAACGTTATCAAAGTCCCGGGGCAATGACCTGCCAATCCACTCCAGTTCCACCCTACCCCATGGAACATGGGCCTATGCCTAAAGGAGGCAGTTGCAAAACAATAATACAGAAATAGGAATGTAAACCAAAGAATAAAACCTTTTTATACCTTGACCTGGAAAACCAACTCATTTCCTCCTACGCTAAACTGAGACTCAAATAAGATGGTGAATTTCTCCTCTGTGACAGACTCTGCTCCTCTTCTGTCTGAGCGCTTGATCCTCTTCAACGACTTCATTTATTGGAGAAAACACAACAATTACAAATTGTGCCCAAGCAACCATTCTGATTTCTACTTATATAGCCTATTTATAGTTGCCTTTTTCAGCATGATACGGCTGAAGCCAAGGGCCTGACAGAACAAACACTTAAAATCACACGACTTTTCAAAATAAGGAATTTGCTGTTTTGTGTGCTACACCTGCTGTACTTGGTAACCCTTCCTGGCCCTAATTTTCATATGCAAATTAGCTTACAGATGTGGTTTGGCTGAATCCTTCATGAAAGATTCGGCACATCCCTACTCGTGTATAAGACGTTTCTGCCTTACAGTTATTGTCCCTTACATTGAAATGAGGAAACAAGGATAAGGCCTGCAGCATCACAATTGGACAAGAACTGCAGCAGGACATTAGTATGTCTTCTATTTCACCCAGGCCTTCCTTGAAATCTCTTTCCAGCGGAATCAGCCTTTTCTAGTCACCACTATTGCTTTCACATGTGCTTTCTAAAGTTATAAGATGTAACCGCCTGCCATTTAATTGGAAGGGAAGCCCTTGTGCTTTCTCTAAAAGCCTCACAATAAAGTGGTTGCCAGGCAGCTTATTATGTTCCCTCTTTGAAGCTGGTACTGCTAGCTTTTAAAAAGAGAGTCTGCTATTCCCTTTATCCCCTGCACTGAACAAATGTGTTTTGCCTACAGCACTGGATATCAAACCTACCACCAGTCAATTGTGCATAATTTCTGGTTATCCAAATAGCAGGACAAGTGGATTAATCAGTAGCAAAGACTATAACAGCTCAGGCAACAGAACAGAGTCCAAAGCATAAAAGGTTCAATGTGAAAGCAGATTAATAACACATTCTTCCACATTTTCTGGTGAGTAGGGGCCCTAAAAAAAAGTCTGTGGGGACCTGTGACTTCTATATAGATGTTTTAGAAAAGAAAATTGACAAAGAGACCCACTTCTGGTATGTTCTGTGGATATAGAGAAATCAAGAACAAGAAATAAAAACCCTGTAAGCTTAGTAATTTTCTGGCAGTCAAACTAATGGCAGGTCAGGTATCCAAGCTATAAAAAAAGGTGAGAAACTAAAGGGATCCTTGGAATGCTGACCTACATTAGTCACAAGAAGCTCACATGGGTTTATGATCGCCAAGCCTTTCAAAAGGTTAGCTTGCAAAATATATATTACTCAGCAATATCAATGGGAATGTTGATCTCACCGTTACTGTGTCACAGACATTAAATAAGACATATCTCTTGTATTCAGCACTTCACTTCCTTGTAATCTACATGTGTATGTATGTATATACACTATGTGTATGTGATTGTCAACATCAAAATGAATTGCTAATTAATCCTGATGTCAGACATGCTCTACACGCACCATGTTCCTGAAGTGAGCGCTGAGGGTGCCCGTGGCCTGATGATATTCCATCACGCAGCAATTGTTTAGGATTTCTCCGCTGCTTTCGCTACAACAGAGCAAAACATATATTAGGAGTTGTTTGGAGAAACATTACAAGTTAAATTGTTCAATATGAAATGGGAGATATATATATATATATATATATATATATATGCGCAACATTTAAATTGAAGAATAAAACATTATGCCGTCAACACCAGTCATATCATTAAAATAGGAGCTTAGGAATGCTGGGGGGGAACGTAAACATTTACTTATGCTTTACTGCTTAATATTATGTTTGATTGGTTGCAAGTATGCAATTGCCCTATAGAGGTGGTGAGCTTGAGTTTTTGACTATGTATGGGGTGCATAATTAGACCTCTTAGAGGAAACATGATCATTGCACCTGCTTCATACACATAGTGCAGTTCAAACAAATATTTTAATTAGTGCTTATTTAAATAAAAGTGTATATGAACTTCAAATTAATGACCTCTTTTTGTGCCAACGGGATTTAAAAGTTAGTAACACTTTTAGGCAAACAGTTGTTAAAACCAATACATCAGCAAATTCATTAAGCGATCTGATCATTGGTCAAACCATCACTGGAACATAAACAGCCTTTGATGAATGTGAAAATATTGCTAGGGATATGGGAAAACAAACAAATTTCCTTCAGTCAAGCCAATTTGAGCTTTTATAATAAATCTGCCTCAAAGGGAATTTTCTAATCAAAAGTGCTTTATTAATAGATTTTTAACGGAATGATTGTGAATAGGAGAACGCTTGCTGAATGTGTATTCAGCCATTATAATGTTTATTGGAAAGGAGAGTTAGATTTAATAGAGTGCAGAGAAAACAAGACACAGAGACATTACATGCTGTTATGACAGTTACTTGCGGGTGTTCTCATTCTTCAAAAGTGCTTTGGCTTGCAGCTCACTAATGATGGTCGCCTTCACCTGCGGTGGGTTCATGTGAACATTCAATTTGCCCCCTACAAGTAGCCGAACCGTGGCAGCAAATTTTGTCTGTGTCTTGAGGACCTGTGGAGGCTGCTTCTCTATAATAAATGTACTGCAATGACGAGCACAGAATAATGAAGTCAGATTCAGTGGATTGTATGTAGACAAAACATGGTTATGCTTTTGATCATTATGCTAAATCACCAATTTTACAATTAAGACATAAGTTGAAAATACTGCTGGGATAGACAGAATGTGTGTATTCACTAGACCTGTTGGAACACAAACTGATATCCTCTATATTTATACTAGCCAAGATATTTCTGCTTTACAACAAAAACATCCAGCAGTATAAACTTAAGCAAGCCTGTCTCACAAATAAGACACCGGCACTGTGAATCATAAATATTGAAGTTTAATGGCAGCATCTTCTTCATAGAGTTCCTTCAGCCCTGGAACCAAGCATGAGGTCAGGTCATGATGTCAGCATGATTGTCAAGTCATGATGTCAGCATGGAATCAGCTGGGACCAAAGTGCATTAGATATGACTTTATAAGCTGTCCTATACTTGCAGTGAATGTCAGGGAAACCAACCAACTGAAGTTTCACAATAAAAAACTAAAACTAGCAAATATGCACACACACAAAATGGCATGAATTCATTTTTTGCTCAATTACCTGGTAACTAGGGCAGAAATGATATCAGTAATGGTGGCGTTAAGTTCAGAGAGGAGCTCCTCCACTGCCCCAGGGATGGGCAACTGCTGACAT
Source organism: Xenopus borealis (assembly GCA_024363595.1). Classification (NCBI taxonomy): domain Eukaryota; kingdom Metazoa; phylum Chordata; class Amphibia; order Anura; family Pipidae; genus Xenopus; species Xenopus borealis. Next base: position 605,186 of record CM044447.1, on the reverse strand, counting down.
AGGTGCTCAGCTCGTCTGATTTGCTGCCGATTCTGCCAAATGATCTCCGCTAGCTTTTCACACCTGGACGAGGATAAAGATATGGTATGAGAGAAATTCTTCACTGACCCTGTCTCAAAATGACAAACAAAGGCCATCCAAACTTTAAACAATAATAACTCTTTACATTTACTCTTAGCACCTAGTTCCACAGAGGTAGGTCACTGTAGAAGCCTACAGATGGACAAAAAGGACACTTGCTTACATTTAATAACATTACCATTTACATGACCAACAGATAATTCTATTTAATCATCTCTGATGATCTGGAGATACATGTAGGCAAAGGCAGAATCCTCAGCACATACCATGTCTGTAATAAGTCTAAGCTCCCTTCCGGAGGTCCACCATTCCCTGCAAGCTGCTGTCGCCTTTTCCACTGAATGAGCTCATCATCCAAGATGATTGTCTGCTGTTTCCGCAAGAGTTG
>CM044447.1:585008-602032 GCA_024363595.1 Xenopus borealis | reverse complement strand
CTGAAGGTGCTTCTGGGACATGGTATCCACAAGGCCACCAACTGGAGAACTGGACTGTAGGAAATAACACACACATATGCTATGATGCTTGTAGGAAACTGTGCTACAAACTATTTCACTATTAATCAACCGATCCATATCTGCCTGATTTACGGATAGATTTTGGTTTGGAGACCCATCAGAGGGCCCCATACACAGATAAGCCTGATCTCACTCCAACTTGCAGTGTGTGACTGAAGTTTATCAGAGCACAAGTCACATGACTGGGGCAGCTGGGAAACTGACAATGTGTCTAGCCCCATGTCAGAATGTATAATTAAATATGAAAAAAATCAGCTTGCTCTTTTGAAAAATGGATTTCAGTGTAGTCTGCTGGAGCAGCATTTAAAAAATAAACACATTTTCAAAAACACATGACCATATGAATACAGACACTCAAAAATATCAGATCAATGAAATGCAAAATCACATATAAAAATAATGTTCCTGAGCGGTCATTTCCCAGCAAGCTGTCTGAAATGCCTTAGGCAATGTCATCATCAAAATAATACTACAAATACAATTAAAATGATGGGAAGAATTTGGAAAGAACTTGTCTGAAGGTGGATATCCCTCCAGTAATATTTGGTTGTTGGAATACACAATATCTTTACACCAGCAGTAACAATTTAGTCTCCGAATACAAGATCATGCCTTTCCCCAATGCCTTGCCTTACATTGCTTGCTTCCCGCACGAGTCTCTGCTCATGATACAAGATGTGTCGGATACATTGCACCAGTTCCATGGGACACCGTTCATAAGTGTTCTGTGAAGGAGGAGTGCACAAGTTATACGTCTGTTAAAGGAGAAGGAAGGCTACCGAAGCAGTTTATTATTATAGATCAGCCACAATAGTGCAAGCTACACTATATTAATTCTGCAGAATGCTTTACCATACCTGAGTAAACGGCTCTAGAAACAGTCTCTGTTTGCTTATGACAGCAGCTGCCATATTAGTTTGATGTGACATCACTTCCTGCCTGAGTCTCTCCCTGTTCACTCATAGCTCTGATTCAAATTACAGCAGGGAGGAGAGGTGGGAGGGCAGGAAAGAGAGGTTGAGGGGGAGAGGTGCAAACTGAGCATGCTCACGCCCAGGGCAAAAAGGTTTAAGCTGAAAACAGTAAGTCTGATACAGAAGCCCATGTGTACACAATAGAAGGAAAGAAATGTTGTGTTTCTTTTGACAGGGTACTCGGAGCAGCATTACTTTGAGGGTTTACTGGTGTATTTATATAGACCTTTCTGATAAAGCTTACTTACTTTTAGCCTTTCCTTCTCGTTTAAGTCAAAACCTGCTCAGGAAAATGCCTTACTATAAAAATATCTGCTTCACACACAAGGCTCTTGCCCATGTTTCCTAATAAAAGGCCTTACTATAGGGTTAGGGGTACTATAGCACTAGTGCTGAATACAAATGTCATTAGTTGAATTTTTTATACACTGAATATCTGATTTGCCTGCATTTTCATGTAGGGAAAAGCCCACCTTGAACTGTGTAGCATAATGGCCAAGTTTAATCTTCAACAAGAATCCATCCTCTCCCACTTGGTGTTCTGCTTTCTTCTGCAGCTCCTGCACCAGACCTTCTAGCAGCTGTGTGGCCTTCATATTGTCCTGCGGGTTCTCAGGATCCACAGAGTCCCTAGCAACAACCATCAAATGAATGATAGTCAGTGTTTCAGTTCAGAACAAGACGCCATGTTTTTGTGCAATCTACACGCCATGTTTGTGCAATAATGTACATACCATGTTTGTGCCTCTATCCACTGAGACAGGTAATGTCGCACCTCTATGGGGAAGTGCTGTCCATAGAGCGCCTGCATCTGGCGCAGGGCATCACCCTGAAGCTGCTGGGCCTGGATCCAAACAGCCATGGTATCACTACCTGTGCGGATGACAAAATGAGAGTGATAAGAGTTGGGGTGCATTCCAATTATGATAATGTAGTCCAGGAAGAGAAGAATTTATTAGTAATATTCCTTGCTACCATTCTGGCACACAGCTTCTGCGGTCACAAACACAATATTTGTGTTAGAAAGTTCATTGCACAACGTGTGACTGTGAAACAACAACTATATACCCCCCCCCCCACTTCATTCCATAGTTCTTTCTTTGAATATTCTGTTCCGCCTTAATCCCAAATAACTTTCCATTTTGTTACATCAAATCAAACATAACATTTTGTATCAACCGTAGTTTTTCCACGATTTTAATGTCCTTTGTTGTTGCTCTCTGTGCACTGCCCCAACAGTATTTGTGTTTATCAAGTGCATTCTTACACCCTGAACTAAAAATTATCTTTCTTATCACCGGGTCTTTCCTTTTTAGTTTTTATATACTTGCCTGACTGGCTGCTCATGTTCCAGTTCAGGTGAAGGCAACTCCCATTGTTTAAAGGGATGTATGTTGCTCAACCATGGGTTAATCAAATGTCATATATTAGGAGGCTCAATAGTCCAACATCAAGAAATTATATACAACTGCTTAATCAAACGCTTCCCATCTGCCAGTGCATTGCTTCATACAGGTATAGGGTTCGTTATCCAGATAGCCATGAATTTATGGAAAGGCCATCTCCCATAGACTCCATTTTAACCAAATAATGCATTTTTTTTAATAAAAGATTTTTCTTTTTCTGTGTAATAATAAAACAGTAGCTTTTGCCTGAATCCAAATAAGACATCATTAATCCTAGTTGGAAGCAAAACCAGACAATTGGGTTTATTTAATGCTAGATCCAAATTATGGAAAGAAAACCTGGAAAAACTGGAAAACCCCAGGTCTTGAGAATTCTGGATAACAGCTCCCACACCTGTACAAGAAAACCCTCCAATAAATTATAAATTGCCCACAAGCCCATATTTCGTTTCAGTTCCTTTTGGGAGAGTTATCTGCATTTTGCATTTTTTTTGGAATTCATTCTGATGCAAATTAAGTGAAACAGGAGACTGGGCATTAACTGTGGGGGTTGAAGGATAGGGGTGCAAAAGCGAGAGGCTCACTAAGAAGTTGTTGTCACGGTGTGACATAGCTGGAGTAGCACAATTTCCACTCTTTGCCCCTCTTTGTTTCCACTACATTACACACATGCACAGGGTCAAGAATGGCAATACTGTGAATTGACTGTAACAACACATTTATTGGCTTTCTTTTTATTTCCATTCAATTATGCTGGATTTCCATCCTCCCTCCTGTTTGCATCCAGGCTACAAAGTAAGGTCATTGCCCCGTGATAAGTGGGAGTACACAACCTTTATACATGGTTTGAATTTGGAGAAAATGCAATGGGAGTTGGTTGTTATTGCTAGAGGGGATGATGTTGCAAGAGTTTTTGCAGTGTTTGGAGCATTACAATTAAGGGCTGGTGCGAGTAGAATTGTATTAGTATTAGCAAACCTCCAGTGAACAGCAGCAGCAGTCGTAGCAATACAAAGACACACAAATGAAGAATGTCTCTATCTGCTGAGCCTATATGAATCCACTGATGAGGAGTGCAAATGCAATGCTTTATTTCTAAGCTAAATGGACATTACAACAGAGTAACATCATATGTAATGGCAGAGCAGAAGCCGTTGATCTATCTAGAGTGCACATTAATAGCAGAAACTACATTGTAAGTCCTTCAAATGGCTTTATATATATCTCTGTATAGGAATTCCTTTACTATGACCCCAGCGCATGTACTGGAAGGCAAGTAGTTTTCCTGTGTTAACCTCATTCAATTCCCTTTGATATACAGTATTTCTTTCATTTCAGCCTTCTCTGTTCAGATTGTATGCACTGATACACCACACATGATCTGCGAGGAGGCCTGGCTGACCTATAAAGCAAGAACATGCCTCTTTCAACTACCTAACCCTAATGTGACCTACATTTGCTTTCCCCTAAAGCTTTATTGCATTGCTGGCTCACTTTCAAGTCAGAAAAATTCAATTCCAGATCCCTCCAATGTTAGCAGATACCCCATGAAAAAGCACGCAGGGATGAATTTTGATCCAATTTATGGTACGTGGGCTGATCCAAGAGAGATCCGAGTGCACATACAGACTTGTCCCTTGTAGCTGGTCCCAGGAGCACACACACATATAACAAAATGCGGCAGAAACTTTTCACATCCATTCCAAATCAGGGCCAGCAAGAATGAACAAAGAACTACAACTCCCAAAGCTTTACTTAAATTTTAGATAAAATCTAAAATGTGCCATAAGCTTGACTTGCTCCTAATTCTTCCACTAAGGGTATGGACAGACAGGGAGATTCGGGGAGATTTTGTCGCCTGCTAAAAACGCCAGGCGACAAAATCTCCCCAAATCTCCCTGTCTGTCCCTACCCTAAGCATTATGTTGCAATATTTACAAATAAACTTAAAAGTAATTGCAAAAATACAGCCAGCAGAATTGCCAAACGGAAAACAAGGAGGGCTTCAGGTGAGTCTCTATTGGCTCCTCTTGTAATAGACTGGGATTTGGTGGTGGGCAATTGTTTTCTGTTGGAACTATATAGTAATATTTTTCTGCATCTCTAACTTTGCAATGAGCTAAAGGGAGAGCTGAGCAATGGGTCTGGAACTGAAAAGTTCCATCAGTCCCTGCCATACAGTTTATGCAGCTTCATTGGTTATGTCTCCGCTCCCTGGGAGCCTTTTTATGGTCACCCCTTTGCCTTATAGGACTTATGGTTGCTCAAACATGAGAAAGTCCAACAGAAAGAACTAGCAACGTGGCATTATAAGGGGCACTTAACACTTTGGTTATTTAAGAAGTCTAGTTTTAAAAATACCAAGGAGCAATAAGATGACCTGTGCTGCTCTTACATGTTATGCTAAGGATCAATTTTGGGACTTTATTGCTAGAAACACGTGTGTCCATCCCCTACAAACTTTCCCCAGCCTTCCTTCTACCTTCCATGATTTGTCCACCAAGTTCCCTCAAATCCCTCTCCCTTCAAGAATGCCTTCCTCTTCTATCCCTCTTTACTTGACATCATCACAGCCAAAAAGACATGTCCCCCAGCTGTTCTCTTAGCCTCCTCATTGTCATACTGCCTATTGCTGTACCAATAGCTGCAAAGATGTGATTGAACCCTGTGGATACTACTTAGAAAGTAGTAGTATCCAAACAACCTTCCTTCTTCCATGGGTTTCATTATACATTTGTCACAATCTAAAAAGCATTTGGTCCATACATGGGTACTCCGATAGATTAGGTCACAAGAACGCCAACTAGCTGCTCCAACACTGGGCAAGGGAAAGCAGAATTAGGGTTAAAAAGCAAAATAAAAAATACACATTTACAAACCAGCTTTTGTGGAGTACTATCATTTTTCTTATTCATAACTTTATCGGGGTTGGGTTTAGTATTAGGGTGGGTAATAGCTGGACACTTAAATTTTATGTAAATGGATCTCCCTGCCTATGTTATTCCCTTTGCATCAGGTGGAATTGGTTATGGTTGATCAGGTGACATGTGGTGTTTCTACAAATGGCCTGTAGAGGACACTGTGCATACACAGTACTGTCTATACTGCTTAAGAAGCTTTATGTTACTGTTGTGAAATGGCTGCATGAGCCTGCTAATAAAGCACTGATATACTCTACTCATCCTCGTTTATCAAAACACAACAAACTGGCGACGAGAATGGGATGATTATCCATAGCAATTGCTTTATTAGGTTCATGGAGCTCAACACACAATCGAATACCTCCAGTTCTTTAACAGAACTATGGCAGATCTTCGTAAAATTAATTCAAACTGGTCAGTTTTTCCAATACTAGGACATTGTCCATTTTAGCTTTTACTAGATTGAAGTCTAGGATCAATGACTTCCAGGCAGTCGCTATAACCTGCTTGTTGCCTCCTGTGATTATTTTATGTATTAATGCTTCGCTGGGGATTCACATCTACACACTAATAACAAATGTTACTGGTCTAAAGCTAATGAAAATATATTCAGTATTTTTTAGGTTGCAAACTGTCCATCAGAAAGTCTGACTATCACTCTTCATGCCGCCTTTGTGTCTGATGTGTACTTATAGGGTGACAGTGAAGAAATACTTGATGATCACATTTTTAACTGACAATATGTAGAATGCTTCCAATTACCCCGAGATGACTAGATTACATTATTGTTTCCAATAGCTCTAACTGTAACGGCAAGTAGTATATAAATATGTGCTGATCCAGATGCCAGCATGGTAGGGAGCCTTCATAGTGAGTTGGCAAAGAGCAGACTACAGATGTACTGCCAATGCCCTTCCCTTTGTTCCTCCGCTAAACCAATGAGCAACTGAGGTTGCATTAGGGCTAGACAAACCAGTATGTTTACACAAAGCACCAATACTAAAGAAATTAACCAGGTCAATCCTGGGGGAATCTGCACAAACTAGAAGAGTAAATAATATTATACTAAATGGCACAGAAATATCCAGTTTCAAAGAGACGTCTGTGCGTATTCACCTGGATATCAGGAGGACAATCATTCTGCATACGGAGATCCAAAAGCAGACAGTGGCGTAAGTGGAATTAGGAGGAAAAACTGACTGCGTGTCAGTAGGCGTGATTGTTCATTTAGACAATGTGTCTGAGGAATGACAAATGATAAAGGTAGGGAAAGGACATACTAAGAGCAAGGCAGCAGGGCATAAGAGCTCACTACTTGTTTTATGGTCCCTTCTAGGGTAGGTGCCAATGATGCCCCTGTTGCACAGCTAATTGTACTGGGAAGAGGAATAAAGGTATTAATTGCCATTACACAAATCACTCTATACCTGGTGGTGTAGGTAACTAACTCATGATTAAGGGCAGCTGTGCCCGAAACGCGTCGAGCTGTTCCATGTGGCTTGTACTAATATGTACTAACATGCCTCTTTTAACGGACTTCTCCCATTGCCTTATATACACCCTCGGCAGGTCTGAGATGCAAGATTTGGACTTTTTCCACCGTCAGGGTTTTATAAATCTTGAAAAAGTTTTGGTTTTTTTTTCACAAAAAATTCAGATTTAATATAAAAAAACCTTGAGTTTTGACATTCGGACTATAATATATAACCCACTTAGGTGGCACAACAGAGCAGTCAAAAGTTTCAATGCGAGGGGCACTTGCGAGTCCAGGCAATTATTGTTGGGGAGTGAGTTGGAGTGATTGTAAGCTTTTTGGCAGGACACCTGCCGAGATGGAAGCAAAGTTCCCAGAATCTGCCCTTGTGCATAGACCTTAATTGGACCCCTGCAGGTCCATTATCATGAAAAGTATGTTTGTGTATTTAAAGCATGCAAGACTCACAGTAATGAGGGAGGAGGATTATGTTGAGGAAAAACGTGAAGGCTTGTCTGAAGTGGAGCAAGAGGAGACGGAGGGAGGGCAATAGAGCAGAAGAACTTGATGAAAGTGGAGAGAGAGGAAGAAAAAAAAGAAAACAACAACAGAAAGGAGGAGGATGAGAACTGGCAAAGAAACAAAAATAAGAAGACACAACAGTTGTGTTTTATCAGTAAACCACAGGCCTCATTTAGAGGAAACCCAATCCATGTGTAGGTGAGAAAGCGGAGACTTACAGTAAATGGAAGGAGATTTCCTCCCATAGACCGCCAGCCCCCCTCAATTCTACCTCCCAGCATATCCTCACCACAACTCTCTTACCTTCTCTGCACCACTCTCCATCCTGCACTCACCCCCCTGGGGGCAAAAACAAACACTTCACCTGCCATGTTGCACAATTAAAGGGCCAGCAATATCATCCAGTGATACTTTATAAAGGTAATCTCTCTTTGTCCAGCACCTGAAAACAATATATTCCTTTATATTCCTTTACTGCATCAGGGTTATTTAGTATAAAAAAGGTGTAGTAGGAAAATTTGCAGAGGGTCCTAAACTACATGTAATCCCATGTGTTAGAGAAAGATGTTTTTAAAATACATTGGCTCATCATCAATAGTAAATTATTATTAGAATCAGTTCTTAGTGGCTGGTCTGCAGTCTATAGACATAGAAGTGTTAAGTGAAAAACTGGAAGAAAATGTAATTCAAAGAAAAAAAAAAGGTACAGAAATAATGAAGAAATCTTGGTATAACAGAGCCCAAGAGCAGTTTTGGTTTAAACAAAAGTGTGGGCAACACAAATTCCCGGCAATCAAGAAATCTATGAATGTAACATAGATAAGAGATGTAGGGTTGCAGAATCAGCCTTTTACCCACCTGCTGTACAATGTCAAGACTTCATAAAAGGAGGCCAACGATGAAATGACCAGGATTTCACCATAAACCTAACCAAAGAGCTTTTTGGAAGTGCCCTTTGCAGCATTACAGTATCTCAGGAATTGGTAGTGCTTCTCATGAATCTATTGTTCTTCTCTACAGAGAAACTATTTTCCTGCCCATCTGACAGACAAGGGCAAAACAAATACTCTGCAATCTTACTGAGAGAAACGGGACCCCATGGAGAGAAGGTTAGTGCTGTGTCTGCCAAGAGATCATTAGTAAGGATAAAAGCGGCATAAATCTCCCGTATCAGAATACACGCCATCTGCGGCACTTTCACGGCTTACAAAAAAATCTCTCCTATCTGGAAAGTCCCAATGAGAGGCAGACTCTGTTACTTTAATTGTTCTGAAAGGAAGGTGCTTACATAGGATATCAGAAAACAAATATTTCTTTCAATGGAACGCCAAGGTCAAAGTTCAAATTCATCTGAATTTTTTTTTCTGGAATAAATTTGAATATACTCTCAATGCAACTGGGAAGTTATTTAAGAATAAAATTGAATGTATAATATTCAATCTAATACTTTTGACCTGAAAATTCGTATTGTATTCACAATTTTTTTTCTCCAAAAAAAAACTTTAATGTCAGGAAGGCTGTTAACATTGCCAATTGGCTCAACGGACTTCTGTCATTGACTTGTACATGAACTCGGTAGGTTTTAGTTGGCAAATATTCAAATTAGGATTGTTTCCATAGTCAAAGTGTGATACATCTCATATTTCAATTTACATTTAGGGGGAATAAAATTTGAAAAAAAGTAAAAAAATAAAAGTATTAACCTGCAAGGAAAGCTTGAACTAAAAAAAATGTCAGACAACATACAGATTTAAGCAGGATTAAATAAGGGGTGCCCACACACCAAGGCAGGGTATATATATATATATATATATATATATATATATATATATTTTTTTTTTTTTTTTTTTTTTTTTTTTTTTTTTTGAAGTCATCAGTTTGGTGATCCTCAAGAGTTCCACTGACATAGAAAACTTCATAACACAGCACTGAAAGAGAGGACATAGTGTTGCCTTTAAATGAACAACACCACCAGTATCTCTAAAGAGACTAAATCTGAATGTAAAGAGACAGAAACGAGGTCTGATGGAATTATTTGGGGACAATGATCAGCTGGTCACTAGCTCAAGATGTAATGGTTGGTGGGATTGCCGGCCCCCCCAACACCTGAATACTGAATCCATTTTTGTACAACATGTTTCAAGGATTATTCATTATGCAATACTCTACATTATGCAATACTCTACATTATGCAATACTCTACATTATGCAATACTCTACTAAGGAGAGAAGCTCCACGCCCTGTCAATGTTATAGAATTTGGCTGACCCTAGGAAAGACCAATACTCTAGTTAGGGGGTTTCTTTTTATAGTTTTTTTCTTATTTGGAAATCAACAAATACAGAACAGCAAGTCAGGTTGCATACAATGTATTATTTGTATTAATAATTATTATTAGCATAACCAATATACCTGGATTAAAAATGATGGACAATTCTGGATTTGCCTCAGTCTGATCAGACTAAATTTCAATCCACCCATAATCCTTTTTTCCCCTTTTATTAATAAACCCACTGACTTTTAGTATTATATGACATGCCCAGAGGGAAGATGAAATCTCTCCATGTTGCCCCAATGACAAATGATAGACTTTATTCCAACATCTCAAGTGTAAGTATCTCAGACACAGGATTAGCCAGAATTTCCTCTGCAACAAAGGCCACACACCCAACACTCATGTACAACTTCATGTTTTATTGAATAGAAGAGACCTTTCCACTGCATAACCTTCAAGCTAAACAGTAACCATGCACATATCAACTTGCTGCAAAGAGTCTTCCTCATCCTTATCCATTAAAGATGAATGCACTGGTATAGGATCCGACATCCAGAAGTCTGTTATCCATGAACACAGAATTGGTGGAAGGCAGTTTCCCATAGACTCCATTTCAAAGAAAACATTTTTTTTCCTTTTTCTCTGTAATAATACAACAGTACCTTGTACTGGATCTTACCCAAGATACAATTAATCTTATTGGAGCTAAAACAATATTATTGACTTTAATGTTTAAATGATATTTTAGTAGACCAGAAAGGACTGTTTAACTGTACGATTAATCCATCAACAAAAATGACCATTTCAAGTGATATTGTCTAGTTCAACTAGGAAATGCAGGTTCCTGCTTTGGCCCTGCAAACAATTCATTAGACAATGGATAAATATCACTGAGACTGATGAAAATTTTATAACCTGAACGATTGGATTTTGCTGATCGATGCCCATTGAAAATTGTTAGATGCGCGATCGTTCAGTGCCCCACGAACCTCACGATAATTTGATAATTTCAAAAATCTTCGCATCTATGGCCACATGAAGATCCAAATTACCTAAAGACTCCATATCACAAAGGCCCCAGGTATTCTGGATAACAGATCCTGTAACTATATGCATCATTGACAAAGTGTGAGCCACCACCCTTGCAGGGGTCAAATGAAACAGAATAGATTTCAATGAAAAGCAAAGTAGCCAAATCAAGTGTTTTGAAAAGAATCCACATACGGACACATAGCAAGGTAAGAATACAGTATCATACATGTGCAGCTGGGAGATTTTGTGCCGAATCCGATTGGTGTGTCTGAGTAAACAGCCGCAGGGATAAACATCTATAGGAGAAATTAGAGTCAGTGTCTGAATGATAAACCCTAAATTAATCCATGGATTTAAGGATTTGACTTGTGAGTCTGAAAACCAGCCAGGGGCTAAAGGTTATTATGATACAATGTTGAGATGAATGGGGGGGGAAGGGTACAATTTGGTTCTTAATTAGGAAGCCAAGTTGGCGTGGGGAGAGAGGAGATTTAATTAGAGGAGATAAGAAATGAAAGAGTTTACAAAGCACACTTCCCAAGCTTACAAATGGGGAGAACACAAACACACGCACACATTTTCACTCATCTCCACTCAGCAAAGCAACCACTTTCTGATGCAAGCTATGGGATTTCCTTCTTACATTCACAAATGTACCATTGTAGAGATCCCGACCCCTCCAAACGGTAGAATTCTCAATTCAAGTACATTAAATAAAAACAAGATAGGGCTCATTTACATTCAGTTAGATATACTTCTAACCAGAATTCTTTACTTCCTTTATCCTCTCTCCTCCTATGGCCTTATTCCCTTATTCCCTTCCCTCACTGTCTTCTCCTTCGGTTCCATGATGTTCCCATTAAAATGGAAACGGACCATGGGATAATTCCATTCTCATAGCAGATCACTTTTTTTGTATTAGTGGAACCACTTCCATTACTATAAAATCCAAAGTCCTAACCAGTGGCAAAATTACAGGGGAAGCAGTGGGCCTGCACCCCCAGTTGGAGCAACGGAGCTCAAGGAGAAGACGACAGTTGTAGTTTTTGCACCTGAGCCTGTGGCCCCTAGTTATGCCACTAGTCCTAACTATATTTGAATATTATTTTAAATGCTACAGGTAAACAGAATGCAAAATAAAGAAGCAACCAATATCCCTAACTCATGGACAGAATTCACCATGAAAGGGCTTGGGCAATAATGTCCCACGTTCTAGAAGGTGACAGCTAATAGAATAAACTGGTCTGTTGTTGGGACCTTAAACTCAACAGTTTCTGATTTCAATTAGAAATCACGGGGCCCCGTATAACAAAATTTTCTAGGCCCCCTGGGCCCCACCCATCCTGGCCCGCCCCAGATCCCACCCACTCCACAGTTAAAACACCAAACAGACATCGGCACTAAAAAAGGTAACCCCCCCCCCACACACATAAAGTTATAAAAAGCTATTGATGGTCAGGGCTCCCTTATAAGTTAAAAAAAAATTGGGGACCCAAAGACAACCCCACATTGGGGTCAGCAGAATTGAACTCTTGGCTTCAGGACCTCCATTATAGCTGTTTTTGTGACATCAGGTATTTTCGCCGCTTCAGGACTTTGACTGTTTAGCACTTCGACATCGGAAAGAGCAGAACGGTTTCGGCAGCGGCGCTCGTAAAGTGCAGCACTGCCGGGCCCTACTTTAGCCATAGCAACCACTTAAATGTTCACGTTCAACCCAACAAACCAGTTACTGACGGATGGTTATTATGAGTTACTAGATGTTCAGCAAAGACTGCACCTGTTTTTTACATAAACTCCAAGCAGACTTGTCCAGCTCAACATTTATATTGTATTATGTGGCTTAGACATAGAGTTAGCAAAGAGGATTTTCTGTGTGTTTGGGAACCCCTTGCACTTTGTAAACCATGGTTCTGTCATATTGATGATGTCTTTATTCAATAGACAGAGAAGAAGCGGTTTCACTTTGAAATTTCATTACCAAATGTAGTTACTGTAGAGTTGAAAGATATATTTATTTATGAAGGCTTTTTCAAAATATCCACATTCCAAAAATATATGATTTTCTGGGGTCAACATACTGTTAAAGGGATACTGTTGTGGGAATTTTTTTTCAAAATGTATCAGTTAATAGTGCTGTTCCAGTAGAATTCTGCACTGAAATCCATTTCTCAAAAGAGCAAACAGATTTTTTTATATTTCATTTTGAAATCTGACATGGGGCTAGATATATTGTCAATTTCCCAGCTGCCCCTGGTCATGTGACTTGTGCTCTGATAACCTTCAGTCACTCTTTACTGCTGTACTGCAAGTTGGAGTGATATCACCCCCCCCCCCAGCAGCCTAACAACAGAACAATGGGAAGGTAACCAGATAACAGCTCCCTAACACAAGATAACAGCTGCCTGGTAGATCTAAGAACAACACTCAATAGTAAAACCCATGTCCCACTGTGTACTATTCAGTTACATTGAGAAGGAGAAACAACAGCCTGCCAGAAAGCAGTTCCCTCCTAAAGTGCTGGCACAAGTCACATGACCAGGGGCAGCTGGGATTTTGACAAAATGTATAGTTCCAAAATTGAATATAAAAAAATCTGTTTGCTCTTTTGAGAAATGGATTTCAGTGCAGAAGTCTGCTGGAGCAGCACTATTAACTGATGTGTTTTGGGGGTAAAAAAAAAAAAAAAAAAAACATGTTTTCCCATGACAGTATCCCTTTAAGAGGCTTTTACCACAGAAAAAGTCAAAGGACAGGACGGGGTTCTTGTAGTCACCGTGTAATGGCAGCCATGACACCAGGTTCTAACTCCTCTGCTACATAAACCAAAATCTTCAGCCACGAGTGAGATAACAGTGAATTTGCTGCGGAACGTTTACATATCAGTAGGATGCAAACTACTCTCCTCTGCCAGTTGCTCGGCTGTGGTTGAGTTTATCAAACAGCAAAGTGTCACATATATATGTTGCCTGCCTTAAGTCTTATCAATGGCAACAACTTGTTCCACAAATGGGTCAAGCTTCATTCATATCCGACAAACCACACATAAAAACACTAGCATTTCTCTTATTATTTTCCTTAGATACAAGAGCATAACATAATATGAATATATACAACTGGACCTGCCATATGCTGGCCACACATGAACGAGGGTCCCTTAGAGCCATGGCACATAGAGTGATGTCAGACAGGGCCAAAAAGTTAAGCGTTCATTGCCTCATACAAATTGCCTGAAGAAGCTTGTTGAAGAGGAGCTTGCAGGGTGATTATTACCTGAAAGTACCCACTATTAGGCAGTTCTCTCTTGGATGTCAACAGAGGGCCATTAGAGAGGGTGGATGATTACATGCACATATAATCCCCGGCACAATGGACTTTGTCAACGAAAAGAGAGAAGGGAGAGGGTTGCATTGAAATTTCTACTTTTCAAGGACCATACATGGAATGGCTTCAGTTTCCCTGTTTGGGGGGAGGCGATAATTTGTTGGACACTCCACAGTGAGTCAAAGCACTAACATTGTGGTCCAGACCAGTGCACGTCTTCTTTAAACACCACAATGCCCAGGGTACCTTCTTGAAGAGAGCTGCCTTAATGGATCTAATTATCCATGTACCCCCCTTGCATCACCAGGAAGGTGCATAAGAAGACTGTATAGGACTTTTGCCCACTCCTGCAGGGGGCATCCAAGTATGCCAGCAAATGCCAAACCCAGACAAATTGCATCAGGCTAACAAGGCTGGCACAGATAACCAGACATCTAACAGGATAGTTGGTAAACACCATAAAATACTGGTCTCAAAATCCACCAACACTACTGAATTAGCACTTAGATCAGGGATCCCCAACCTTTTGAACTCATGAGCAACATTCAGAAGAAAAAGAAGTTGGGGAGCAACACAAACATGAAAAATATTCTTGGGTTGCCAAATAAGAGATGTGATTGGCTATTAGGTAGCCCCTATGTAGGTTGCCAACCTATATCAAGGCTCTGTTTGGTAGTACACCTGGTTTTTATACAACCAAAACTTGTCTCTAAGTCTGGAATTCAAAAATAATCACCTGCTTTGAGGCCACTGGGAGCAACATCCAAGGGGTTGGAGATCAACATGTTACTCACGAGCTACTGGTTGGGGATCACTGACTTAGATGATCCAGTAGCAGCAAAATAAACCCAGTGTTAACTTAATAAAACTGAAAAGTATGGCTTAGTTCTTGTAACAAGTTTAGAACTTGATCAGGATCATCATTTTTCAGTGTATTAGGTTTACTGGACTTAAGGAATGGACGTAAAAGAAGGGAGTTGCTAGAGATGAATGCAATATGAAGTGCTGCCTTATAATAATCAATTGCAACAAACTATTTTATAAATATGAGACTATTTTATGCATGGTCATCGACTGACAATTATATAGAGAATAATGTGCCCAGTCCCACTACTGTAAAACAGGCTGTTAGAAGACTGAATCAGAGTTCCCAGGCTCATTAGGGTGAGAGTTCAGGAGAACACCTATTTGTCCTGGTACCCAATACTGAAGTCTCACGTAAAGGCTCATTATGGTTGAATTTGGGGTAAAAGTTTTGCTGTTTTCTTAGACACCTTATCATCCAAATGTGCCCTGACAAAACCATAGGCTCTGTTTTAAGTCAAAGTGGCGGTGAAAGGCATAAAATCCTGGGGCACTGTGGGTTACCCATCCCTGAACTACTGCTTCCCTTCATGTGCTGTGTAAGTGTACATAGAGAAGGTCATTATAAGTCATTATAGAGCAATGGTGAGGTCACTGCACATACCCTTGTCCTTATTTTCTCACACCAGAAGTAAACGGCAGGTTTCACAATGGCTAATCTGATTTTTGAAATCACATCAGTAAAATGCTTTTTTGACATCTGCTGATCTGCACTCCTACAAAAGCTCCGCACAACAGCTTCTTGCTGACACACGCATCTCCAGCTGCCTCTCTCTATTTTGTTTTGCTTCCAAAAAGGACATTCATTGCAGCCTTAATTAGTGAGGGGTGCATTGGGCACATCTTAGGACATTATGGACACAAAGCTGCAGTGGGAAAAGATGTATTTAATTTGGATATATGGCATTATATGCAGAAGAACAGGCACAACATCAGACTGGTCAGGCTTTTAAAAATGTGTTTGTTTGGACTTCAGCTCCTACACTGCAGCCATCTTCAGCATTTGGGCCAATCCAAGATCTTATGTGAAACCCATTGTTCCATCACAACACAAGTTTTCAGACTTCCAGGTGCAATCTGAGCTTAAACTTGCCTGCTTGGGTATTAGAAACATGTGCTTAAAAATGTAGTCTTGTTGTACAAAGCCGCAAATGGTCATGATCCAAAACGTGGGCACCACTAGGTAAAGAACAAATGAAAAGTGACCCTCCAAAGGAAACTAGACGTTTGTGCAAATATGAATACACAACTACTATTTCATTGCTGGATAGTAAGACATAAAATGTGTTTGATTTGCATTCAGTCAGGCAGTGGTTAGCAGAAATCCTATTGGCCTAACAGCCTACATTCTTGCCTCCACTGATAAATACCTAACAACATTTAAAACTGAGAAGAACATTCTAAATCCTTCAATTTTCCTTTCTTGAATAGTTGGTTGTTGACTTTAAGGCATGCTTTGTATCAGCCAACCTTTTAGTTTGGGGTAGGTGCCAAGCTTCCAGCAAGAACCTTCCAATTAGAGTGAGCTGGGTGGTCTCATAGGCTGGAGTAACAGTGCCCCAGTCTGTTGGAGGATTGGGCAACCCAAAGCCCACCATAACCAACACAACAGAAGGAACTTATATAATGTTACACTGCCAGGTGCAATAAATACCACTTTATTGCAACATATTGCGGAGTCTTTTTGGTAATATTGATGTTCATAGAAAAGAGAATGTTAGAGATAATACATGTGCAACATGTGACACTAGTGGGGCAGCAGGAGCTTGGGGGAGACTAATATATAACTATAAAACAACTGGGCAGAAGCAATGGGATTGTGAGACGGTACTGTAACAGTTTAGCAAGGTGGCCAAACATGCAGTCATGGCTAGGGAGCAAGGTTTAACATTGCCAAGCAGCCCAATATAATCAATATCTGCATGGCCTCCTTAGGGGTATACAACATTTAGGCTACTGGCCATGCTACTACTAGCAACACAATACCCTCTACTTGCTAAACACAGCTTCCAACTGTTATCAATGTTAGTTGTCCTAAACCCACCTCTATCAACTGCACTGGTCTCTGCTCCATGTCTCTAGTATGTGTGCGTGTGATGGGAAATGTATATATATATATATATATATATATATATATATATATATATATAC
>CM044447.1:528450-540084 GCA_024363595.1 Xenopus borealis | reverse complement strand
TTGGGCATCTGACAGATATTGGAAATCACCACAACAGGCAGGGAATGAGTCTATAGTAAATGGAAACAATAGTTATTTAAAAAAGAAAAGCCATGGGGAAAGAAGAAATGTTCAGGAAAGAGCAGAAGCATTATATTATCTAGCTATGCCATGTGTTGCCAGTAATGGTAGGGTACGCCATAGCTCAAATAGAAGCATAGGGGGGTATTTTTCAAAATCTCAATTTATCTCATTATTATACCCTTGCCAAATCCACACAGGTAATTTCCCCTTATTTATCAATTCCGAAAAAAATTCAAGTGCAGGAAAGAACTCAAAAAAATCATGAAAATAATACGAAAATTCAAATCGTACAAATTTACTGAAAACTACAAAATCTTCAGATTATTGCACGAAACCCAGATCATGATATATTTGGGTCTTCTCCCATTGACTTCTACACATACTTGGCAGGTTCTGAGATGCCAGATATTTTGGATTCTGACTTTTTCTATCCTCGGGTTATAATAAATATATATTTTTCGGATTTTATAGTAAAAATAAAAAAAAACGAATCTTTCGAGTTTTTGGCATTTTTACTTTAACAAAAAAAAAACATAGTTTCTGTGTGTGGCTAGATCCTCCATTTGTTTGCATGTAATGGGTTAATCCGTAGCACAGATTTAGGTTTTGAAACTTTAACACACAAATGTTTTTACACATATCTGCTCAAAATGAGTAATTCTCCTGCTGGTGTCAGGTCTGTAATGTGAACAAATGCATTCATGGAAATGCGAGAAAGTAGAAAGTAGTGTAAACAAACCAGCACCATCTGGGTTTGAACAATATGTTATACAAGGCCCGTTTGGATATAATTTCCTGATCCGTGTGTTTGTAGCATTCATTGTCAAGTTGATGATCTATAAAAAGAAAGACAGGCTGATATTGTGGAATGTTAGTATCATACCTCCAGGTCAATCTTCAGCCCCTGGTGATAAACTTCAGTTTCAAACGTGATCAGATGAAGTTCTTCTGTCACTATAAGGGAGGCCTTCAGATAAAATGAAAACAGACAAGTTTAGCCACAAAGCTTTGCACTTTCCTGGATGACTGGGCACATGCTGAAATGTATTCTTTGGGGCAGATTTATCATTATTCACCAATCGAATTTAAATTCGATAAAAGAAAAATCCACTAGTTTTGAGCGCTATTCGATTTCACAATTTTTTCGAATGATCTAACAATTTTTTCTATTTGAATAGGTAATAGAAAAAAAAATCCTATGGGGGATTCCCACAGGCTTCTATTACAATTTGGTATCTTTAATCTGGCAAACTAGGCAGTCAAATTTAGAGTGCAAGCTCTTCTGCCATCGAATGATCAAAAAAAATCGTAGAATTGGCATTCGATCAAATTTCGAATCCTTCACATGAATTTATTAAATGGGCCCCTTTGTGTCATTTTATTTACCAATGCCTGAGAAATATTATTTTCATTTTATCCCTTGTCAGTAGATGGTGCTGAGACACAAAAATGCGGGTGACATGAGACACATAAACAGAGTGAACCAGAGTGAAAAATATGTATAAATCACTACACAAAACTATATTGCCATTGGTTTGAGGCCTATTCTTTCCTGTTTGTGCCTCACCTAGTTGCCCCTCTGATGCTGGGGGCCTGGGCAAATGCCTTCTCCATTCAACACTCATATCAGATTAAGTTTCTCTTTCTGTTGGTCTATTGGAAATATTTTGAGTGAAATATTATTTTCCTATTGTTCTCTCTCCCCCTGGTTCTATGAAGACATTACTGAATCATCTTGGGGGTTTAGCCATGTTTAGCCTGACTGGGGAGATCAGGGGTCTGGAACTTTACTAACATAGGGCTGATGAGGTTAATGCAGTTTTATGCCATGGTCCTGACTTAAAGGTAAAATGTCTCACTTATTACAGCCCTGGACTCACACAAGATTGTGCCCCTAGTGCTCAATAATACAGCACTTGCATTCAGTATTGCTTCACTCTGCACCATGTTAAAAACCCGGCACAAGGTGCAGCAGAGCCCGGTACTTACTATTTGCCCACGACCTTGCACATGCCAATGACTAATATGGGATTTAGGTGCTGGGATATGGGACACCCATTGGCCACCTTCATCCTGCCCATCAGAACTGTACAAATGTAGGCAGTGCTGTATTCATGGTATAAAGTTCTTTGTGCTCCCTTCTGAGAATGCAACATCACCAATAAAAGCCTATTATTTAATGAATAATGTTCCCCCTATTATAATAGATTTTATTATAAAGGCTATAATAAGTCATCAAGGAGTTCCATAACCCTATAACGGCTGAGTGCTTTTATACAGGTGATGAAACTCCAAGGTGACCTTTTCTTATTATTATAGTACACAAGTTTGAGCAAGTCATGTGACAGAAATGACATCACTGAGCATCAATTATAACTGATGACCAAGCACCATTTCTAAGGATATTTATACAGTGAAGTATAACGTGATCATGCTCAGTTAAGGTGGCCATACACGAAGAGATCCGCTCGTTTGGCGATGTTGACAAACGAGCGGATCTCTCCCCGATATGCCCACCTTGAGGTGGGCGATATCGGGCTGATCCGATCGTGGGCCCTAGGGCCCAACGTTCGGATCAGTATGGGCGGTCGGATCGCGGGACCGCATCAACGAACAGATGCGGCCGCGATCCGACGGGATTTTTAAACCTGCCCGATCAACGTCTGGCCGACTTTCGGCCAGATATCGATCGGGAAAGCCCGTCGGAGGGCCCCCCACACGGGCAGATAAGCTGCCGACACAGTCTGTCGGCAGCTTTTATCTGCCCGTGTATGGCCACCTTTAGAAGTGCTACAATCAGGCAGCACAATAGCATCATTTCAGTAATAAAATGATTCAGAAAGTCAGTAGCAGATTTGGGATAATAATCATTGTGGATTCTTTCACACTTACATCACAGTTTGCTCTTCCCCCATTGCCACATCGTTGCTCTCTCAGAGTCTGCAGGGAAAGGCAAAACAAGTACAGATGTTTTAATAACCAAACACCGAACATTATTTTAAGTTCTGATAGAATCTTAAATTCATTTATATGGAGTTCTGAAGTCAGCAACAAAATCGAATTGACATGAATATTCCCAAACGATTAAAAAGATCTTTGGCTTCCGGTTCCAGCGAGCATGCTTCTTCTTACCAAGTGTTTGAACTCCGCAGACAGGCTCCCATTATTTGACTCCTCCATGTTCATAACTTTGGTGTTTGTACCAAGGATGTTGAACTTGCGGGAACTAGAAGGGACAAAGAGGCATGCCAAATGCATAAGTGAATATACAATGTATTTAACACCATCCTTTACATGCCCCCCCACTTCTCAGGCAAACTGGTAGAGATTAGGTTTGTTCATCTTCTGCTGGTGAAACTAGAAATTGAACTTGATAAATGTACACACAACCATGTCTCACCCTCTTAGTGCAGCACCTTCACCTGAATCCCTGCAATAGAGAAAGCAGCATTCATTGTACAATTCTGGGACAAAAGGAGAAATAAACCATTCATTTTCCAAGGTGACAGAAGCACTACAAGACTGCCAATAGGTTCAATGCCTAAGCTGAACCCTTTACACATGTCCAATCTCAAGGCAGAAAATGTTGACGTTGACTGTAATATTTTGCACTGTAAAATCTGATCACAGTCAAGGCAACATTCTCCCAAAGATCTTGTAGGTAATTAAATAATTATCCACAAGATGTTAGGGAAAATATAGCCTAGTTCATTCACAAGTAAGAGAGAGTTTGATTTATGTGAATTGTGGGGAATTCTAATCTGGTAATAACTTGCAACCCAGAAAATGGATACATGTGATCAGGGTGTCAGAAAAATCACCCAGATATTGATCAATCATCCAGAACTAGTGATCATACATTGGCTCTGTAGATAAATATGAGATTTTCTTTCTTCTCATTTTGAGTAAAGAAGGAAATCTTGCCACATTCATTTGTTAAGTTTAGTTATACAAAATGCTTCCTTTCTCCTCCACACCTGGCATGGTATAGTCTGCTTAGTAAGCAAAATCCTTAACAGCAAATAATTCTTACTTGTCGATGCAAACTTTAATTTTCAGTTGGTAATTCAGCTCGGGGAACTTTACCAGCAGCCTGAAATGAAACACACACGGTAAACTGCATTCACAATGGGAATCTAAAGCTTTGCTTGACACAGAGAAGCCTAATAATACAAACATAGCACTTACAAAAGCAGGATACTTTTGGGCTATAAAGGTAGTTGCATGATTACACAGTACACACAGGCTTGTGTGGAAACTTCAAATACATTTTTTTAGAACAGTCAAAATTATTTAAAAGACAAAGTCAGCAAAATCTGTATGTACCAGAAATACATGCAGCATTTAGGTGATTTCTGAGAAGGATTTCTGCAAAGCCATTTTATAGGCAACAAACCTGACTTTGTTAGTAAACTGTACTCCTGTCTTGATAACGAGAGGCAACAAACCTGACTTTGTTAGTAAACTGTACTCCTGTCTTGATAACGAGAGGCAACAAACCTGACTTTGTTAGTAAACTGTACTCCTGTCTTGATAACGAGGGGTCGGTCAGGGTGCATTGGCATACACGGCTGCCTCTCCACTACAAAGGCACTGTGGGGGATAGAAAAACCTGATTCATACAATATTTTATCATACAGCTATTACAATACTACAATAACCTATTGGCAAAGAATGAAATAATGCATGCAAATGGCAACACTTTCAGTAACAAAGAGACTTCTGCTGCACATTATACTACATTGCTTAGCCTCAATATACACAGAAAACACTACTGATTATATTTCCGTAAAGTTCTCTGAATATTTGTCCTATTTAAAGAACCAATAATAATTATATAAAAGGCAATCAAGATGACTACAATATATCAGTGCTTTTTCCTGATGCATCTTGAAATTATGTTTCTATCAGTATTGGTTATATATGGGCAACTATTATCCATAAGGGCTGAATGATCCTGTTCTATCCCTCCAAAGCTCAACAAAGCAAAACATGCAGAGCCTATCCAGGGAGAATATGATCACTGCAGCTTTTTGAAAATGGAATTAACTCTTGCACAAAGTGCCTGCTAGTGATCCTTTATTGTTCCATGAGCTGTCACATGTGGAGAGGCTTGTAATAGCCTGGTTACTGGGATCAACAACAATTTGTTGTAACACAACTATTACAGTACATTTGGATTTTCCTTTATTCCTTTGCAAGCAATGGCAAGAATGGGCAGCTGCTCTTTTTACCTTTTCATGAGATTTCTAAATAACTCCACAATTCTCTCCTCCAGCATGGGTCGGTGCTGAACAATCGGGTCCCCTTTATAGGAAACTTTCTGCTGTAGCTCCTCTAGTTTTCTGATCTGTTGCCGTGTCTGTAGCTGGGACTCTGCCAGGGATGTTATCCTGCGCATCACAAGGAATCCTTTAAAAAACATTCTACATAAACCTGCCCATGTTTTGGACTTGTGTACCCCTAAACACAGTGGCCAGTTTACTTGCCAATGTAATGTTTGTTGATAATTATTTTTATTATTATTTCGATGAAAATGAACTCTATGGGAGATGGCCTTTCATTTGTGCCTGCGGGTTTACAACTGTGTTTACAGCAGAAGAGAAGCAAATGTGATTTCGGAGAGGACTTTGACACATTTTATTAGATGAAAGGAACCCGCATTAAAACGCTGCAATTTACAGCTTCATAAATAATGCATGACATTGTCATTCCCAAGTTACACATATTTCCAGTAAAAAGAACAGTACCGCATAAACAAACATTGTACAGTAGTTGCATTTTCTAAGCTGAATGCCTATTTAAATAACATGGTATAAGTATATATCTAGGCAGTGCTATATGTATGGCATGAGACAAGTAAATACCTTCTGATTTCAGAAGGCTTCACTTTGCATGATATTGCTTGTGAAGGGCTTTTTGGCTCCTTTCAGTCCTTCTCACCCTAACCAGGTTCGGTTTCCCTTTTTGCTGCTCTCCAAGTCCTACCTCTCAGAAGCCATGTTCCAATATCTTGTACTGATGAGATCTAACAAGATCGAAACAGGCTGTCTGCAAGTTTGGATATATGGCTCTGAACTATTAGGCTGTATCTGTGCTATAAACCAGCGGTTCTGGATGCATAGTTGGCCACAGGGACATAAAGGAGTGATTTACATGTCTCCGCCCATGATGCATTATGGGAGTAAAAAAACTAATTTTTGATATCTAGGCAGTGCTATATGTATGGCATGAGACATGTAAATACCTTGTGATTTCAGAAGGCTTCACTTTGCATGTTATCCCAAATAGAAATTCACTGGCTTGGATATACTGAATAATCACTGAATACCTCTTACTCCATGTGTGTGTAGCATATATACTTACAGATGGCACTTATAAAATTATATATGTTGAATCAAAGTATTTTCCTTGTGTCATGTCAAAGAAGAAATAATTCAATGATTATTTGTGCAAAATAAGCCAGAAAGCTCTGGAATACAGAAATGCCAATTTATTTTCATTCTCTTTGAATTTGCACTTGATGTTAACTTGTAAAAATCCATGTTAGTGGCAAAACACCCTTATTGGGTTTCTTTTATGTTTAAATGTTTTAGTAGTCTTTAGGTATGGTGATTCAACTTATGGAGACTCCTTGTCCATGATTGCCCAGGCCCAAGCATTCCAGATATTACTTGCACATGTAAAGGTATCCACACACACATAGCTTAGTCCAAGACATAAATGCCCCATGAGCCTGTGAGATGTTAATAATATATTTCCATTCTCCACTTACCAGTTTTCAAGACGATCAAGGCAAATATTTGGGGGTCCCCCAATGCAGGCAATTTGCTGGCGTCTCTTCCAATCAGCAAGCTCTTCATCGGTCAGATTCTTCTGAACATATTCCATGGCTGACAGGAGACTTGCAAGATCACTAATAATAGTCTTTGGAAAGGTGGGAAAGAGGCAAATCATGTTTTTTGTCTCATTCACCAGAGACAGAGGAGTTTGCATTCAGATGTTTGCAGAAAACACGCACTTTTGCAAACCACAGGTATAACAATGAATACAAAACATTGGTTACAGTTGTTACAGAGCATTTTCTTATACTGTCCACAATCTGATAATTTGATCCTGTAAATGTGAAAGATAAAAAATAAACATATTTGGGGCACTTCATTTGACCTAAATTATAGGCTAACATGTTTAGACGGCTTTAGACTAATAGGGATTGTAAGCTCTTTGTAATAATCACTGGTGGTAGCTCAAACATGTCTTGCTCCTTATCTATGTTTGGTAATTCATGTCAACGATAACTCACTTTGTCTTCTCATAAGTCTGATTGTAAAGATAGTGCAGTTTATACAGTCTGTCCGACTTTCTCCCAATCAAGAAATCTCTTAAAACCCACTTATTTAGGCTAGGGACAGACACGGAGATTCGGGGAGATTCAGTCGCCTGGCATTTAATAGCAGGCGACAATCTCCCCGCACGTCCTTCTCCCTGTCCGTCGCTAGTTTAAATGTAAAAGCGCCGGCTCTGTGCACACGCGGTGCGGCGATTTCCGGAATCGCCCGAAGTTTCCTCACGAAGTAACTTCAGGCGATTCCGGAAATCTCCGCACCGCGTGTGCACAGAGCCGGCGCTTTTACATTTCAACTAGCGACGGACAGGGAGAAGGAAGTTCAGGGAGATTGTCGCCTGCTGTTAAACGCCAGGTGACTGAATCTCCCCAAATCTCCCTGTCTGTCCCCAGCCTTAGAGAAGCCTCCCCTCACTGTTAACTACCCAATGCAATACCACTTACATTACTACATCTCTCACCCACTTTACTCTGATCTTACCCACTCCCACACCTTGTGTATCATTCCCTTCCCTTTAGATTGTAAGCTCTTTTTGCACAAAGCCTTCCTCACCTTCTGTACTGGTATTTATTGTGATGTTTGTAACTCCATATTTATTGTGATGTATGTAAGTCCATATGTTCTATGTATGTAATTCATGTGATTTAGTTGTATAATCACATTCACTTTACAGCGCTATGAAATATGTTGGCGCTATAGAAATACACGTTAATAATAATAATAAAAACACAGCAGGGCCATGACAAACATCATGTTACTGTAATGGCAACTGGTAGGATTACCAGGAAGGACAAGTAATCAGGAAAAACTAACAAAAGTAATGTGTTTCCAGCTTCTGTCCTGTCTTTCTGTTGCCCATGGTGTCTTGCTTGCACAGAAAGGAATAACACTGCACTAATTAGAGAGTGTATCAATAAATGAAGCACCACACAAGACTAAGTAGTGTGACAAACAAGATGATGTTGCACAGTATGGTATTTTTTAGGGGACTACCACATATCAATGGAAATAATCTCTTGTCAGCTCTTTTATTCTGATGTGGTTGAGAGCATAGATGTGTGTGGTTTTTTTGTACTAATTTAACACTATACAGAACATAAACCTCTTTAAAGGGGCTGTTCACCTTCCAAACACTGTTTTCAGTTCAGTGGCTTTCCCAAAATTTAAGGTTAAAGTTTAATGTTCCTGTTTGAGTCTGGCAGCTCAGTGATCCAGGAGCTGATTCTGAACTGTTACAATTTTGCTACATTTAGTCGATCCATTTCTCAGCAGCACCTGTGGAATTTTAGCAACTACTGAATCCATTCCAACAGCTGCCTTTAATGAAACTCAGCAATTCTGCTCAGCAGGGACAAACATAAGAAATGTATCAACTAAATGCATCAGTATAAAACAGCTAAAAGCTGGGAACCCCCCTCTCCCAGAGCTGCTTCAGGAGGTGAAAAATGAATCTTTACTCTTCAATATTAGAAAAATGTGGTAGTGAGAACTGATACAATATATATATACAGTTATCTGATGTCGTCTTACTCTTCTCAGCTGATCCAATGCCGTCAGCATCTGCTCCAATTGTTGCATCTTCTGCCTCGTGACCGACTGATTGTTGCCATTCAGCTCAGAAAGGTCTACAGTAGTAGAAAGCAATGGCACATATAGTTTAGTAACAAAGTATATATTAAATGTATTGGTACTAGTCTAAGCTATAAAAGGGATTCACCGAAGGATCATCCAATCTCTGGTCTTGATGAAAACGAATTAAGAAAATTCAGAAACCCTGTTTTTTCTCCATTGGTCTTATTCGTTTATGTACATCGATTATCAATTTAACTCACCACTTTGGCTTTTTAAAGTTTTGTAGTTGAAATCAAAGTCATCCTGAAGGTTCTCAACAACTTTCATCTTCTGCTCCAGGTCCTACAAGACATTATTAGATTTTGTAAAAACAAAATCCGTCTGAGAAGATGGAACTTCACAGGGATAAACAAGACGGATATAATTCACTTTGTACCTGAACTTTTTTCCGCACGTCCTGTAAATGTTGCTCCAGCATCTGTTGCTTTTCTGTGATCACGGCTGCATTGGGGTGCGAGGCCGGACCACCTTGCTGTATGGGAAGAAAAAGGCTGGTTAAATGAACACATCTGCCAGAGATTCGGCTGCATGCAAGTCCATTATAACCCATGGCACACATGGACAGACACAAGGTAGAGCTATCCTGCAACTGTCCCATCTATAATTCTAACTAATGACATAGTGGATTTAGTTGTAATATTGGTGTGTAGGTGCATCTCAAGTCATTTTGCCTGGTCATGTGCTTTCAGAAAGAGCCAGAACTTCACAATGGAACTGCTTTCTGGCAGGCTGTTGTTTCTCCTACTCAATGTAACTGAATGTGTCTCAGTGGGACCTGTTCTTAGATCTACCAGGCAGCTGTTATCTTGTGTTAGGGAGCTGTTATCTGGTTGCCTTCCCATTGTTCTGTTGTTAGGCTGCTGGGGGGGATGGAAGGGAGGGGGTGATATCACTCCAATTTGCAGTACAGCAGTAAAGAGTGATTGAAGTTTATCAGAGCACAAGTCACATGACTGGGGGCACCTGCGAAACTAACAATATGTCTAGCCCCATGTCAGATTTCAAAATTGAATATGAAAAAAATCTGTTTATCCTTTTGAGAAATGGATTTCAGTTCAGAGAAGCACTATTAACTGATGCATTTAGAAAAAAAAACATTTTTCCCATGACAGTATCCCTTTAAGGACAGCATGGCCTCACCTGTGCAGCAGCCAAAGCCGTTTGGAGAAGTCGTCCTTCTTCCCACAGGCACCTGGCCACTATTCGAGCAATCTCCATGGGTTTCTCCAGGTACGTACTCTGCAATGACAGGTTCAAGTGTGATTATTTTTAAAGCAAAGCCTGAGTATGAATCTATTTTCTCTTTATTTCAATTAACTATGGCTTCATAGCTGGCAGCCCGGTCTACAAGTAAAGGCATCATCTATTTCTTTTTCATGTAGCAATGATATTACATTTATTTTATATTTATTATATTTTTGTCTGCTTAAACAGTCACATAGAAGCTCTTGACTGGTTCCATTTACTGCAGCAAGGAAACAATGCTGCTGTTATTATCAAGAGAAAATCCCGTGTCTCAGTAATACATGGATGTGAGTGTAGTACATGGCTAAGGAGAAATCCCGTGTCTCAGTAATACATGGATGTGAGTGTAGCACATGGCTAAGGAGAAATCCCGTGTCTCAGTAATACATGGATGTGAGTGTAGTACATGGCTAAGGAGAAATCCCGTGTCTCAGTAATACATGGATGTGAGTGTAGTACATGGCTAAGGAGAAATCCCGTGTCTCAGTAGTTGGCAGGTTGCTAAGGCTTTTAACATAGACCCACATAAATATTTCTAAAATGTTTTGGTCTGTTTGTGTGGGTGATGCTTTGTACACAGTTATAGGATTGGATGAAAGTGTCTCTTGTTAGACAAGGGTTCTACGTGGTGTAGGGTTCTTGTCCTGAATGGATTGGAGGAGGACATTGAGATCAGTTCATGAAATAGAAATAAAATGGAAGCTTGCTGGTTCCATGACTCATTAGATACTGCCCATTGCAGACAGAGGTAAAGGCTGATGCAAATTGAAGTTTCATGAAAACTCGCTCACATAAGACCAATACCAGTTATATGTGCATTTTGGGCAGATTTACATATTTTCATGGTTCCCCTGATTCATGCAAACAATAGAGATTTTATTTTTCACCATTTTCTTTTTCCATTCAGTTTACTAATTCAGGGTTCATTTACAAGCAAAGTGCTAACACGGATCCAAAATAACAGAGATACATGGAAGGCTGCCTAACAACTTGCTCTGAAGACCAAAACTCTTGTTGGACCGGTTCTGATGAACTGCATGCATGGATTCTGCAGAACCCTGCAACTACTGCCAGCCTTGACTTGGAGCTAATTCTTGGGTTCCCTCAGCAGCTTGTGTCCATGGACTCAACTCATTTGTTCTAAGCAAATCAGATATTCATACCGTGTGTAACGAGTCGGCCATATTGGAAGATTACACTGTTGCAACGGACACTACTTTGTAGCCACCCACAAGTACATAGGAAAATGGTGCTTTGTGGGTAAAAAGAAAACATGGCAATTTGTGCCCAGACACAGCACTTTGATCTTCATAAAGTAAGGAGATATATATATAGTGTAAAGTACATG
>CM044447.1:503281-515100 GCA_024363595.1 Xenopus borealis | reverse complement strand
TTTGTCGACCGCCACTTCTGGGTTATTTATTTTACCGACACTTTTGTGAATTCCCCCCAGAGTCTCTTGGCGGGTGATTCATCTGGTCAGTCAGTAAAATGGAGAAATCTGGGATAAACACAATGGCCTGTGCTCAAACAGTTCATTTTCTTGTTAGAAAACAGATATTTGGCCCTTTCAGTAGTTTTTAAGGTGCCAACAAGCCACAGTCCCAGGTAACCCAGCTGACCCCTCCCCCGCACAAACGAGGACCAAGCGCAACTGAGCTCAGAGAGCCCGCGTCGGCACCCGCTTAACCTCTCTCTGTGTCTGACTAGCTGCCTGGCACCCCCCAAGCTTTGCACCCTCTTCCTGCCTCTAATTCCTGCCCTGTACCCAGGCCCAGATGTGGGGTGAGGCCACAAAGGCCTTGGCAAGCGGCATGCCACTAGGGTTGCCACCTTTTCTTAAAAAATTACCAGCCTTCCTATATATTTATCTTTTTTCCTATTAATAACATTGTGATCAGCCATAATTTTTACTGGCCAGGCCTGGAAAACATCGTCCAGGTGGCAACCCTACATGCCAACAGCCGCTTGCTGAGGAGCACTGGGGAGGCGCAGCTCTTGTGCTCACTAGAGTAATGGGACCACACAGCCTAGGGGCACCCACTGCTGAAATTACCAGCACCAAGGTTGTGATGGATCCCTCTGGCCCTGGCACGGCCTGGATTGGTTTCAGCAGGACTCAGCATGGAATATTTGGAACCACGATTACATCCCTATGTTATATTAGGGATGCACAGAATCCACTATTTTGGATTCGGCTGAATCCCCGAATACTTCCCGAAAGATTTAGCCGAACCCCGAACCCGGACCATAATTTGCATATGCAAATTAGGGGTGGGAAGGGGAAAACATTTTTTACATCCTTGTTTTGTGCCAAAAAGTCACATGATTATTCTCCCTGGCCATAATTTGCATATGCAAATTAGGATTAGGTTCAGCCAGGCAGAAGGATTCGTCTGAATCCGACTCCTGCTGAAAAAGGCCGAATCCTAGATTCAAAAAACTTTATCCAAGAGTTCTAGTGGTCCCACGCTCACTTAGTATGTGGTATCTCAGAGAAATGGCACCGTCAAGCCACAATTCTTCCAAATCAACATGCAATTAAACTCTGGGGAACCAAATTCAGTGTGTCTTGTCTTTATTTGCACAAGAAGACCTCCTTCACCCACTTTGTAACAAGCACCTGATGAAGGAGGTCTTCCTCCGAAACATGTTGTCCAAATAAAGACAAGACACACCAAATCCTAGATTCAATGCATCCCTAGATTATATATATTCTTACCGGTTTTTCCGATTAATAACACTGGCATCAAGCACCATTTTTACCAGCCAGGCCAGTAAAATTCCAGCCAGATGGCAACCCTACCCATATTAAAGGGTTAGAGTCTGGCAACTCCCTGATCCACCCAAACTCCGCCTCTTTGTCAGAAGCCCATCCGCCTTGCCATTTCCCCATTAACAGAAACCCCCATGACAGAGATGTTTAGATTGCAGTTAAACTCCAAAATACCCCATACACCTAATATATATTTATCTCTTTTCCCTATTAATAACATTGGGCTCTAGCATCATTTTTACCGGCCAGGCCAGTAAGATACCGGCCAGGTGGCAACCCTACTCCCAGCAGTGACATAAAGGGGACAGGCCAGGAGCATGAGGAACAGATTAGGGTAAGTTACTGTGAAGGGCCTGGGAGTAGTTTTTTGTAACTGTATTTGTTTGAGCTTTTACTATGCCCTTAATTGTCTTTTTCAGCTGATGGGAAAACCAATTGCTGGTCAACAAAGGGAGCCTCAGAACTACACATAAAGGTACTTGCTGTGCACTATGGGCTCATATACACACACACACGAGACACATTGAAAGGACTTCTTATTGAAAATGATTCTGCTCTTTAACAACAGAAAATACATCCATGGGCCTAAACAGTGACAGTCAGTTTGAACAAAGGGAACAGACTGAACCTCTGTGCTGCTACTGCTACTGCTACTGCTACAGTTTCTTCTTGGTCATCTATAAGTATTCCCCTCAAGAATAACCCCACAGCAGAGTATGCTGACAAATAGCTTTAAAACTCATCACCATCAGACTTGTAGCAACTTACCTGCCACTCAGAGAATCCCTAAAAAAACTCCCAAGAGTCCATCCTAATGTGTTTTAGGCCTTTATTTAAGAATTGATTGTAAGCAGGTTACACAGGAACACATTAGACACATGAAATACTGATGTAGAACATTGCATATAGGGTTACAGATAAAATTATAATACTGGTAGAATTTTCCCTGTGCCACATTAGAACAGGTCATGGTGCTAGATATCATCATAATCTCATAAGTCGGTGGTATACAGGACACATTTGATACAAAATTTCTAGTCTGTGGCAAAACTTGTGTGGGTCAATAATACTTTATCTACAGTTGGACAGAGCCAATTAGGCAGCATCAGGGTAAAGGATTTGTAGAAACAGATAGAAATTCCACTAAGAAAGGTAGAAAGCTTAAAAACCATTAAAGATAACCTGCTGTATAAGGGGAATGCATAGTTAATCAGGAAAAGACGTAAACACACACAGTCACTTTAGAATTCAAATTTTTGGGATCAAGGAAACTTATTGACCAAACTGGGGAGCCCTGAAGGAACCCCAGCAATCCCCATCCATGTTATATTTATAGTATAACATTTCTCTTGTGTCAAGCCAGCAGGACGGGTTTGTTTTGAGCAATTACCCGACATTCTGCTCTCTTGGATGTTAGTGCTGGGTGCCTCTCAACATAAGCACTGAGCATCATCACCCATCCCAATCCTTGCTCAAAATGGCCCAAACCATTCCTTTCAAATTGTTTCTGTGCAGAAAATATAAACTTGTAAGGTTTCGGTGAAGCGGTAACCATCACAACAGATATTAAATCCATAAAATAGAACAATTAAACCGTATTAGCTTTCCATGAAATACAAAATGCAAACTTTTTAAAAAGCTGCTTCTTTAAGGCTTGGAGGAAGAAGTAATTCTGGTTGGGAGCTATAAAAAGCAACAACATTGCATAGCAACAAACAGTAAGTTGGACTAAACAAACGTGAAGGAACATTCCCCTGACCCTGTGTTAATCAGCAGAGAACTTATAAGTCAAGTCCCTTTAGTTGGAATATGGGGATCACTCTGATAAACATTGCTTCGTTGTAGTGTGTGTGTCCTGCTAGTTCACTAAGCTGTGTGTAAATGGCACGCATTATTTCTGTACTTTTTACACTTTACTAATTACTTTACTGGCACTAGCCAGTGCTTGATTCCACTTTTCACTAGATCAATAATCAATGGCTCTGATTCCGTTCCAAGGGAAAGCACACTTACAATAATATCATTCTGAAGTGGAAACAGAGGAGTTACTCATTTATCTTAGTTTAAATAGGGTATGGCCATATGGAAAGCTTAACTGCAGCCCTGAAAAACCTGCAGAAAATGCTGCAAAAGGGCTAAACGGAGACTTGCAATTTCTCAGCAAGGTTATAGTCAGGGGGCTACAAGAGGCGACATCAGCAGTAATATGAAGGCTGCTTAATATCACACTCCCTGATCAGCCTGAGGTTACTCTCTCCCACTCCTGTCTCAGCCTAGGGTACCAGATAGGGACACCCTTGTAGTATAAAGGACAAGGATCAGCTTAATCACTGTGAAGGGTGTCTGAAAAGATGCCCATTCTAATCACTGGCGGGTGCCTAATTGTACCCCCTCCCCAGTCAGTAAGCATTTCCTTCTCCTTAAAAGGCACCTAAAAGAAAGGGCACTTTAAAAAAACAAACCTAGCTGCCTTCCAACACTATGGTAAGACACTAAAAGAGCTTCATACAGGTTGAATGTTAGTCACGAGTGGGGCTTTTATACACCATGGTGCTGTCACCACATGGGAAAATAAAGCAGAATAAAGAAACAAAACAACAAAAAGAATGGCGGCTCTGACAGCAAGCCTGTGGATAGCAGAGTAATAGATACACTACAAAGATATTTGTTATATATATATATACATAGTAAATGTGGTTTTAGCATTTTGGGTAATTACAGCCCAACACTTTCCCACAAATGTAACATGCATACAAAAGTTAGCTTCATGTAACAATACAAATGTGTGTATTTCTTGATATTACCAATGATTGCACTTTTAAGAAATTATAAATAGATACAGTGAAATATTAACGTACAGATACTTTTGCTGATAGAACAAGTGTGTTTACTGAATGGGAGCCTGCAGGTTGCTCTTTTCTCATCCCTGAAAGCTTTCATTGGAAAAGAGTATCCTACAAATCTCACATTCATATCTCCTAGATTTCTTTATAGGGGTAGTGTCACCATTGCTTTTACAGAACCCGGCTGCTACTTCTGGAAGAGTTTCATTCAAGAGTGACTGTAACATAAGCACTTGCTTTTCTGGGAGTTCCTATGGAGGGACAATAGTCAAATCTAACAAATGGTTCAGCTGCGTGAGTTTTGTATGTTATTTTTCCCAGAAATGTTTTATTAGTACAACAAGCAAATACATTGTATGTGTTGCCACTAGAAGCAATACTACCCCCTTTACCCAAATACACAGGCAATTCAGCATACCTGGAGAGCTTATACTGTGCATAAACGGAAATATAGAGGAATAAAATAATGAACAGGTTGACATTAGTTTATACTGCTGCAAATTGATACTGTCCCTTGTCTGCTCTACACTAGTACAATGCTTCACAGGTCACAGTCAGTGTAGCTCACACAGCATAGACATGGATGCAATTGTTGACCATTGGCAGCAAGTCCAAGTGGAGGCTGCAAAAGGCAATTTACATGACAACCTAAGTGGGCAATGGAGAAACATAGGAGAAATGAAGAGAAGAAGCAGGTCACATGGGAGAAGTGGCACATTCAGATGTAAGCTCCATATCAAATGTGAGGGTCTCTGTGGATGAAAAGAGGAAGGGTGTTAGGCAAAAGAAAATGCTAAAATATTGTTAAAAACAGCGGTTTACAAGGAAACCAATTCTTGATCATCTCAATCTTCATAAAAGAAGCCCTCACTGAATGTTCGCTAAACTCTTATCCTCCGTCTATCCCCATAACTTACCTGCCTTTATCATTCCCTGTATTCCCCTGTCCATACTGACCCTCTACATCAACATATTCCCCACTGCAGCCCCCACCCCTGCTCTACATTTTATTTGCATGTCTCCTGGCTATTCCTTCATTCTCAAGTGCCCTTATCCAGCCTTGGGCTCCAGCAAAGCCTTCTCAAATCCATTTCCTTTCATTTACACATGGTCAGTTATACAGTCCCATCAAATATTTTACTACAGGGAGATATAGTCTTACCAAACTGGTTTCCAGCATTGGATTCTGCCCCTTCCCCTGGAAACTGCATCAGAGAATCTAAAGTCCGAGGAGACATTGGCAAGTCGAGTGTGCTACTACATGTTGTCCTGGTAAAGAAAATAACATCAAAGAAATGCACATTATTATATAAAAGTAGAGCATTCAGCAGAAGGTAAGGGCAAAACTGCAGTAGAGATAAACAAACAGATGTAAAAAACAGGACAACAGCAATTTCAAATTTGCTACACATGGGAGCACATTTGCACCCGTTACATTTCAAGACAGTGCATATTATGCTAGTAAAAACCCAGCAATACTTACGGGGTAACGCAGATAAACTTGGTCTTTAGATATGGAGCCGTGCCTAGGAATGTAGAACATTGCACATGTATTATCAATGAATTATTGGAATGTAGAACATTGCACATGTATTATCAATGAATTATTGGAATGTAGAACATTGCACATGTATTATCAATGAATTATTAACTGGAATGGGAATGTCTGTAAAGCATACTTTTCAGGGTACAAGGGCTGTCTAGCAGGAACCATCTCTAGAATTAGTATTCTGCATACCATCACTCAAACTAAGATGTTTTACATACTGCTTGATAAGCTAAAGGGTAAGTTAGACAACAACATCATTCTTAAATTATAATAATTATGTGTTCCAGACTAATACACAGATAATCCACTGTTTGCTTCTTGCACCATTTAGTTTGAGTCACTGGGGGAACCATTATCTATAATTATATATATATATATATATATATATATATATATATGTATCTTTTAGTGTTCTCTTTTTAGATTATATAAATTGTTATGCTACCAAAAGCTTATAGAAGCAAGGAGTTATAACTGGGAAAATCAACTACTACCTGGGTCTGTGGGCTCCTGGTGCTCCTGGCTCTCTGGGCGGCAGTATTTTCCAAAGGCTTCCTCTTTAGGAATATCAGGATACAGGTAAACCAAAGGGGACACCAGGATATTGGTAGCGTCCATGATTTTATATCCCATAATAATTTCAGCAAATGACATGTTGTTTAGTTGTTGCTTGGTGTAGGGTTCCACTGATTGAATCTGAGTCTTACCTGGGTGTAAAATCACAATGGAGACACACGTAAGATTTGATTTATGTGTGTGTGTGCGTAAGCATAAGTTTAATATTTACAAATAAAATCTATTTACCACTGATGTCCTTCTCTACCCAGGTGAAGGTGATGCCTCCCTCCTTGCTGCTTTCACTGAATCTCAGCAGGAATGTTCCTGGGGGTTTGGTACTCAGAATAGCTCGCTCACGCTCTTTGCTGATGAAGCCCATAATATACCTGGTAGATCACAAATATACACATTATACCTACTAGGAACACCAAAATCTCTTGTCTAGCTTGCCCTGCTACTTTCCACCAACAGACAATAATTCACAGGGACACTTTATTGGGCTGGTGCCTGGAAAGTATTATGGGGTGCCACACCTGTTCGTTCATGACATCAACATTCTCCACAGTTATTACAACTAAAGAGGTGGGTCTTCTGACTCTTTCCAGCCTTTTTAGACCCCATCTAAAAACAAATGCTCTATAGGGATACAAATCTATTGTTATTGCTACTTTCCATTACTTTTATTGCTACTTTTTACTATACTGATTGTAGTTTTAAGATGAGTCATGTAAAAATCAGATTTTTTAGGCCCATGGCACACATTAATAATAGTAAGTAATGCTCACCCTTCATTCCAAAGTGCCAGCATATATTTCTTCACAAGGTCAATGATGTTGTCCAGCCAAACCCAGAAGGAAAACCCTTTCCCAGCCATATTTTCCTGGAAATACAAAGGGCATGTTCAGTAGTGACCAGCTACAGAAACAAACCACACTCAAGACAAAGAAGAACTGGTGGGACCCATAATTCACGTAAACCTACTAACTCTTCCTTTCACTGAGCATGGTCTATTTAATCATCTAATAAAAATGTAATGAAAACTAAAACTAGCAAAGATTCCACCATTGTACTACTTTCATTTTAATGAAGGCAGAAATACCCTAAGTCAGCTTTAGTGTGAAATATAATATTAAATTACTTTACAGAACTTGGCCCAGGTGATTTGGCATCCGGAATAGTTGACTCCCGGACCTGTTAGAGAAAATAATAATATTGAGAAACACATAGTAACTACATGGCTTCTGTAGTACTGGAGGTGTACAGAATACAGACCCAACAGTTTCTCTGCCAGTGTGGTTAGCTGCTCAATACTTAGGCCACGTTTGGTGGTAGAGGAAAACTGCCAGCTTAGCACCTCTGCCACCTGATCCCAAGTGCCAATCGGGGGCTTGGTAAAAAAGTTGACATTCTGAAGGAGAAGAGTAAAATAAATCTCAAACGTAAAAAAAAAGGACATTATAAGATACATTTGGAAGTTTTACCTTTCTAAAACAATAAGGAGAGTAAGAATTATTAGGCATTATTCCCTATATGTAATAAAAGGCACTACGTTTGCCCAGGAGCAGTAACCCATAGCAACCAATAAGATGTTTGCTTTTAAACAGGTAAATGCTACCTGCTGATTGGTTGATATGAGTTACTGCTCCTGGGCAAACCTAGTTCCTTTTATTACATAACCCATTATAAGAGAAGGCGGATGGTTACAGTCCTACCTTTGGGTTGTTGGTCAGCATGTTGTACCATAGGATAGAGGCCCAAGCATTGGGCATCTGACAGATATTGGAAATCACCACAACAGGCAGGGAATGAGTCTATAGTAAAAGGAAACAGACAAAGTATGGGATCAGTTGTTATTTCATGCACCTGGCCACATTCATTAATAAAGAGTCAGACCTACATCTCTCATTTTGCAAAATAACCAGATCACACAGGGAAGCCATACAGCCTATTCAACCACTCAGACAGCATTCATTGGCTGATAACCTGCCCATGGGTAGGCAGCATTAACCCACATGTTGATAAATCAACAAAAACACCAGACATAATGAAATATTAGCTAACAAAACTGGTTTTATTGCAATAAACCAATATTATTAGATCATAGTATCCCCTTTACTTTCATACCTCCAGGTCAATCTTCAGCCCCTGGTGATAAACTTCTGTTTCAAACGTGATCAGATGAAGTTCTTCTGTCACAATAAGGGAGGCCTTCAAAATAAAGTAAATACATGAGAAATTTAGTCGCAAAACTACTTTTTTTTATGGTGTTGTGTGTTTTCTTGAATGAGTTAGGACATTCTGAAATATAGTTTGTCTTTGGGCTAGTTTATTTGCTATACTGAATCAATATCTTTCTATCCAATAGGAAACCCTTATTAAAGGAAGAGAAAGACTAAAAGGTATCCTTGGCTGCAGTTTTCTTGACATGTGTCCTTTAATAAGAAGCATAGTGATGACGGCATCAACTGAACATCTTGGTCAGTGTATTTGTTTAATACTAGCTGTGCACAAAATTAAGTGTATGAAACGGAACCCTGGTAGGTATTTGTTCTCCAAAAAATATATATTTGGAGGTTTTGCATTTGGTTCTTTGATAGAGGATATGACAATCTGATGATTGGCCCGATTTCATTGAGAATGTTCCTGATTGTACTAAAATGTTATCATGAGGAGAGAGTCAGACCAAATTCCACAAACTAAGGAGAGAAACAACGCTCTATAGAAAATGCTTAGACTGACTGAAGCACTGGGATAGATCCTCTGCTCTGGGAAAGTACAACATTATTATTATTACAGTTTTTATACTCACGTCACAGTTTGCTCTTCCCCCATTGCCACATCGCTGCTCTCTCAGAGTCTGCAGGGAAAGGCAAAACAAGTCAGAACATCCAATAAAAATGCTCATATATATCTCAAGCATGGGATCTGAATAATATTAGGAGTTATTTACAAAGATCCTGGACACCAGAAATAAAGTATCAAGGGGTAGAAAATCATGGACCTTATTGCTCAGTCAAAAAACATTTACTTACGGTGTGTTGGATCAACCATCAAAAATACCAGTCATGCCAGTAAAATACCCTAATTAAGAATGAAGCATGAGGTGCAGAGTGCAGCAGACATAAAGCAGCCCTTCTCCGAGTACCAGACTTGTTTGCTCCATGTAGTGCTGGTGCACTCTAAACTTGTGCGTCATTCAGATGTGACAGTTGTATAGAGGCAGCAAGCAATGGCCACTACAGTCCATGCCCAATGAAGCCGACTCTAGCCCAGGGTTCTGCTGCCTGTAGCCCAATATCTCCTGGCAAGCAAGCCTTTCCTTACCAAGTGTTTGAACTCCGCAGACAGGCTCCCATTATTTGACTCCTCCATGTTCATAACTTTGGTGTTTGTACCAAGGATGTTGAACTTGCGGGAACTAGAAGGGACAAAGAGGCAGTCAGACAGGGTGCACCTCTGGGCAATTGGTCAGATATCCCAAAACTCAACCTTGGCTAGCTTTAAAGGACATGTAAACCCTCTCCACAAAAATGTAATCAGTGAACAGCCTCTTGAAATATTTAGATAACTGCCACTCTGGTTGTTAAAAAGTTAAAGGGATACTGTCATGGGAAAAAATGTTTTGGGTTTTTTTCCCCCCAAAATCCGTCAGTTAATAGTGCTGCTCCAGCAGAATTTTAAACTGAAATTCATTTTTCAAAAGAGCAAAGAGTTTTTTTAAAATTTCATTTTGAAATCTGACATGGGGCTAGACATATTGTCCCATGACAGTATCCCTTTAACAGTATGGCTGCAGCATCCCCTTAATCAATTAGAAATCCTTCTACTCCTCTAACCCACTCTGCCCCCTCCCTAAGGAATTTGTTTTGACTCTTGACTTATGAGCATGCTCAGTTCTTCTCAGCTCAAATTACTAAACACACCCTCCAGTCTAACAGCCAATGAAGAGATAGCATTGCTGGTTCCCATAAAAACTCTAGCTATCTCATCCTATTTTCTTCTCCTAACCACCTCTCCTGAGTTCAGCTTAACCATTACAGTAATTAACCCCAGCAGAGCTTTTTAACAAAGTATGAAGGGGGTATATACAGCAAATGATGTGGCTTGGGTGGGGAAGATATACCCAACTTACATGGTAGCACAATGTAGGCTTTACATGACCTTTAAGCTAATCATGTTACACAGTGGAGTTAATAAACACAAACATATGTTTCTCCTCTTCAGGAAATGCACAACATATTTTTCTTACAGTGAAACGTTTTTTTATTGCCAAGTTTCAAGATTGTATCTATCACGTGCCCACTGCATGCAAATGTTTTTCTTACCACATCAATGTTTATCTAACATTATAATATATTTATATAAAGAACAGAACTCATTTGCCATTGACCACTGTGTATGGTAAAGGCTAAATAAAAACCACACACAAATTCCTCACCCTCTTAGTGCAGCAACGTCACCGGAATCCCTGCAAAACACAAAATGCCATTTGTTATACAAAACTGTAATATTTCCAGGGTGCCCATAATAACACACTGCCCTGCTCTACACCTCACATGAAAATCATTGTCTCATGTTCCAAAAACTGCTAATAACTTTAGCTCCTCTCATTCTTTTCCTACTGAAGATGAATTTAATTGGATGGTTGTTTTGGGTATTTAGTTACCTCTTGTAATCTCTGCTAGAGATAAAGGAATCTCAATCAAGTTCATAAGCAGATACCTTCCAAACCTGTAACAGGCCACTATGTATTCATTTTCTAAAGCAGATTTGGGGAATTACAGTAGCAAGCCAGGGGGATGTTTGTGCTGATGGATAGAATAAATAGTGTTGTGTTTAGTCTTCCTTTATAAAGCATCTTCTATATTTGTGTGCTTTACTTTATTCAGCTCAGTTAACCAAAATCTGATGACATTTCCTGTGTTTTCCTTTCATCCAACACAAAACATAGTACAATATGTAACAACTGAGCACATGAAATCAGTAACCAGTGAAGATTTCTTACTTGTCGATGCAAACTTTGATTTTCAGTTGGTAATTGAGCTCTGGGAACTTCACCAGCAGCCTGAAATGAAACAAACAAATACATTTTAAAAGGAAATCCAGATACAAATGTTGCTCTGTGCATATAAGCCTAAGTCAAACAGAGCAGGGGCCCTGGTGTCCCAGCATTAATCCTTTAGGGTGATAACACGTCAGTTTGGAGCCCCCTCAAAATAAACTTTGAACTGAAACTGCCTGGTACAATTTCATGCAGAACAAAGTTTTCTAGCATATCATCAATTAACAACATATAAATTGTTATTAGATGGGAATTTAAAAATGACAGCTCAGTCAGTGTTTCTATAAACTCCATTTATAATGTACATATTAGACACACACACAGGATCCATGAGACGTTTAGCAAACCTGTTCCATATAAAACGAACCTGACTTTGTTAGTAAACTGTACTCCTGTCTTGATAACGAGAGGCAACAAACCTGAC
>CM044447.1:469415-485947 GCA_024363595.1 Xenopus borealis | reverse complement strand
AGACACAACATTTATATCTATAGACACAACATTTATATAGACAACATTTATATCTATAGATCACTAGAGAATAACAATATATGATGATCACTTATACAAAGACTTGGCCACTCCACTACTTCTAGACAAATACAAAACTACATGACACTGTATGATTCATTCCACCATTTAAAGCAACATACATTTAGTACTTATCCAAGTTCTACACCAGCCAGCGTTTCCTCCTATTTCTCCCATTTCTATTTTATTCTTACATGCAGTTGCTTTTTAGATCTTATCTATATGGCTTTTTATCACATGCAAATACAAGTCTATGAGGACTATCATTTCATTTTTCAATAATTTTTATTGGTATTATAATAACAATAAGCCACAAAGGGTCAGGTAGGAGCAATAAAAGTCTGTGATCTTCGTTAGACATGAGAACCTTCGGCTTCACTGTTGTCGGCTTCACTGTTGTCGGCTTCACTGTTGTCGGCTCACTATTGTGAAACATCTAAATGTCACAGTAAAAACTCTACCTCTAAGTTACAATGTAACCGCTCAGCTTGTAATGAACTAATGAGTTGTTACATCAGGGGTCACAGTGACAGTAGAAAAGCAGCTGAATTTTAGAAATGAATTATATATTAGCTTAATAATATTTGCCTTTATTGTCATTATTTCATTTGTGTGATTGTGTAGCAGCTGGGGCTGTGCCAGAGATGTGTGTGACTTAGCAGTGTCTTTTATCATCTGAACACAAGAAGGACAAACACAATGTATAGAACTGAAGTCATTATAGGCCCGTTTTACAAATTATTACAATTGTATATTTGCGTAAATTGTTACAAATGTATCCAAGTACAGCTGCCACATTTGAAACGTTGTATCTTGTTCTTGCTGTTCGGTGCAGGAGATCAAACAGAAAGTCAGGATATTTCGGTAACAATCCAGGACTGCAGGTTGCGCTGTCAAAATCAGGACTGTCCCGCAAAAAAACGGGACATGTGGGAGGTGTGGCAGATTTGGCAACACTGGAGACCGGTGATGTTGCCCAAAGCAACCAATCACATTTCAACAGTCACATACAAGTTAAAAAACAAAAGCAAAGATCTTATTGGTTGCTATGGGAACCTAAGCGTCTCTCCTTCTTTGTTTTGTAGCAATTTGGGACTTTGGCCTTAAGAGGAGTCTAAACTATGAACTGATGCAAATGTATTCAGTCATCCTTTTCCCATTGACATTCATCTCATTTTGTGGTCTCAGAGATATTAGTGGTTTCTGACAGTTTTAGACTGCTAATAGCAGCTTTCTGAAGGTCACAGGGTCAGTGACCCCAACTGTCTAGGGCTCTAGGCACTGTCTCAGCACTTCCTGTATTCAGTTAACCCTGGAGTTGCCGACTCCCAGTGGAGCAAAAAGTACTCCGACAATCAAGCACTAGAGCAATCATTTATTCTAATATTCTAATCACATTTTATCAGGCGCCATTGAACCTGCCTGTATGTTTTGGAAGTGTGGGAGCCAAACAAACACAGTGGGTACAAAGTTGCTGCAGAGAATGGTTGGTGTTGCAGGGGGGCCAATACTAAGCAGGGGGGGCCAATACTAAGCAGGGGGGGCTAATACTAAGCAGGGGGGGCTAATACTAAGCAGGGTCCCAGCTGCTGCACTTTAACAACACAAATAGGAATGCAAAGAACCCCTGCTTCAGGCAAATATGTTTAGAGCAGCAGTGGTCAGAAATCACGTGTCAGCCACATTTAATAGAACTGAATTCCTTCTCCACTACAGATGCCCCTTGGGCTCCCACAGAACCTGATCTCAAGGGGCAACCAATCATTCAAAGCTCTTCTTCTTCTTCTTGTTGAGAAAAACGTTACATTTTAGTATTTTACAGAATGTCCTATTCTTACCAACTATTCAATTGGTCTTCAGTTCTCAGTACCTATGTACAGCTATCAGATGGGGGTCACTGACCCCTGCAGCCAAAACAATAATTGCTCTGTAAGCTCTTATAGATTTTATTATTGTTACTTTTTATTAGTTGCCTTTCTACTCAGATCCAATTCATAGTCCAGTCTTTCATTTAAACCACCGCCTGGTTGCTAGGGTAGACTGGATCCTAGCAACCAGACAGTCTCCAATCTGGAGAGCTGCTAAATCAAAAACATAAATGAACAAAAAAGGCAATTGTAATTAGTCTTAGGGTATAAATGTCATGTTACAAGTTCATTTAAAGGTGAACCACCCTTTTACAAAACAATGTGCCCACTAGACTTATCTGTCACTTCTATAGAAAGATATGTGAGCAAGCAGTGTGGCAGCTCCCGCACAGACAGATTCAGGACTAATTGTGTGTGGGCAGCTGTTTGTTGCATTATTGCTGGTACAAGCTGTGGGAGAGCCCAGGGCAAAGGAGACAGACAGACAGACAGTTTACAGCCCAGATGAAATGGTTGTTTTGGGGTAAATCTATTATCTGTATAGAATTAGCAGCCTCCTGGGACCCCCCTGCTGTCCTTCGGCAATAAAATTGTCTTTCCCTGAGCCCAGCACTGACTGAATTAACTCTTTCCTGTCTTCTCATGTAGCGCCTTTATCACTGGCAGGAATACATGAAAAGACAAGCGGCTCCTGGAGCAGCAATGAGTTAATGCTCTGTTCTCCAGAAGGGAGGGGGTCCCAGCACCCACCCAAGAGCCCACACAAGGCCCCACACACAAGGTCCCACCCCCACACACAAGGTCCCACCCCCACACACAAGGTCCCACCAGGGAGAAATCCCAGCAGGACAGAGCAGCACTATACACTTTCAATAGCAATTGTGGTTGCAGAGAACTTTATGGAGGTTTCATTTAATGGATGTCTATTGGAAAGTTGCTTAGAATGACATTTTCTTTCATTATGCAGAAAATCAGTGTATTCCGTGACGTAGCCCTTTAATTAGAATGAAAATAGTGACGTAGCGGCTACAGCTGAGGCCCAGACACTGCCAATGACTCCATAAGGGAAGGCTTGAGTTAATGGCAAGTGTCAGCCAAGAACTAGTAGCCACAAAGGCACGGCACAGACATGATACACATACATGATACACATACATGATACAGAAGGTCCCGCAGTCACACAGCTCACACTCACCTCTGTATTCCCTCTGACGCAGATCACTGCTGCCTACAATGGACTCACTATGAGGAAGTCGTGATTTCACCAGCACCACGTGATCACATTACGGGCAGGAGACAATGACATCACACAGGGGGAGTGTCTGTGTCTAATCCCACCCCCGTGTGACAGCTGCGGGGAATACGGCAGTCTAT
Organism: Xenopus borealis; assembly: GCA_024363595.1. NCBI lineage: Eukaryota > Metazoa > Chordata > Amphibia > Anura > Pipidae > Xenopus > Xenopus borealis. The sequence goes on along the minus strand of CM044447.1, from coordinate 482,645 downwards.
AAAGAGACTGCAGAGCAGGGGTGCAACTAGATGTTACTGGTTCCCACAGAAAATTATTTTTCAGGCCCCCAAGATGTCTAGAGGTTGTTCTGTTTTATCAGTGGCCCCTGCAGCCTCAGGGTCTGCTTCCTCTGTACTTACACCCCTGCTGCAGGGAAGACTGGAATTCAGTGACACCAAGGGGGGCTCTCCCCCACAACAAGACCACTTACTGGGTTTCCTCTCATCCCTTACATGGCTCCACACAAACCAGTTCAGTCTGCAGCGTGCGTCTAATGAATTGCTAATTAGCTAATGTCAATTCAATATGTGGCTGCCATTAAAGGGAACCCACAAAATCCCACCCTGAGCTCCTTCACCAGGTGTTGACATTAAAAGTACCTCCCTGTTGTTAATGAAATGCTTCCTCTCCTGCTAAAAGATTTGTTTGAAACTGATTTCTGCAGGACACTCCCGATTTGGACAGCTCGGCCCCCTGTCCCAGATCTTTGCTGAAATGTCTCACATTGACCTTTAATCTCCGTACAAACTGCACTGAACAGACACAAGAAGTTACAAGTCTCCCAAGCTGAGATAAAGATGCTTTTGGTAGAGCCCAGAATACTCCACCCCTGCTCTTAGATACAATTGTAACAAATAAGATTAGCAGGTCTCTTGGGGGAACTCGCAGCTTAAAGGGCAATCTCACCTTCATTAGCAAAACTGAAATGTTGCAAAAACACAGAATGTTGCACAAATATTCCACAGTCTGGATAAAGTGGGTATTTGGGGGTGTGGCCTCAAAATTAGCATGGACAAAAATGTGTGTGTACCTCTTTATGATTTTCAAATATTTGGAGTTATGAAAACCCACGGGGGGGGGGGGCAAAACGGCTGAGTCTAATTCCTCTATAGTTTAAGGGATCCTGTCATGGAAAAATGTTTTTTTTCAAAACACATCAGTTAATAGTGCTGCTCCAGTAGAATTCTGCACTGAAATCCATTTCTCAAAAGAACAAACAGATTTTTTATATTCAGTTTTGAAATCTGACATGGGGCTAGACATTTTGTCAGTTTCCCAGCTGCCCCAGGTCATGTGACTTGTGCCAGCACTTTAGGAGGGAACTGCTTTCTGGCAGGCTGTTGTTTTTCCTTCTCAATGTAACTGAATGTGTCTCAGTGGGACATGGGTTTTACTACTGAGTGTTGTTCTTAGATCTACCAGGCAGCTGTTATCTTGTGTTAGGGAGCTGTTATCTGGTTACCTTCCCATTGTTCTGTTGTTAGGCTGCTGGGGGAAAGGTAGGGGGTGATATCACTCTAAGTTGCAGTACAGCAGTAAAGAGTGACTGAAGTTTATCAGAGCACAAGTCACATGACCAAGGGCAGCTGGGAAACTGACAATATGTCTAGCCCCATGTCAGATTTCAAAATGAAATATAAAAAACTCTGTTTGCTCTTTTGAGAAATGGATTTCAGTGCAGAATTCTTCTGGAGTAGCACTATTAACTGATGTGTTTTGAAAAAAAATTCCCATGACAATATCCCTTTAATATAGTTATATTTCACCCCAGGAAAAGGATTTGCTGTGCATGTTGGGCCCTTCTGATCATATTTTGTGGGGGTTTCACCACTGATCTGATTCATGGTTAATAGGCCCTTGATATCAGGTCTTTGGTGGGTACTTGGTGCCCCCTCCAATGCTGGGTGTATGTGAGGGCTGCAGGAGAACAGCAAGGGGGTCTGCACTGAGCTTTTGTTCTTCCCTACAGTCCCCAGGAGCAGCTGGAGGAAGCACTGTGATACCCATAGGACTGTTTAAGGCTGCTGAGTGGGGGGCTCAGTCTAATCTGTAGAGGGGTTACAGTGAGATAGGGCCAGTATGACAGCCTACCTCCAACATATGAATTCTCAAATGGGGGACCATACAGACAGCACCCCCACTCTGCCCCAGCCATTCCTAAATGGACTTGTCTCTCATCCAACCCTTCCCACTTACCTCTGAACCCAGAATGTTTTCTTTCTATGTCCCTTCTCAGGTCTGTACCGGTATTTGAGGCATTTTATTCAGTTGCCCCCCCCCCCCCCCCAGTGCAACTATATACAAGTGATTCAGAGAAGGTTTTGCCAAAACTGATACAGAGACATTCAGAAAGAACATTATTGTACTCATCCCTGGTGTAGAGTTGATACATATATTCTTTACTGCTGCACCCACTGGGTGAGCTTGTGTGTCAGCTCTAGATATATTCTGGGAAAAAACAGCCTTCCTACTGTATTTATTCCCTATTAATAACAGTGGGATCAACCGTCATTTCTATCCTTTTAGGCCAGTAAAATACCAGCTGGGTGGCAACCCTACCTCTAGAGTGCAGCTTTCAGGGGTTATATAAATATATGAGAAAACACTGCTATTTCATGGGATTATTATATTTATGGTGTAACGCATGTATTACAGTGAGGAGAATACAAGTTTCACCCCAGTTCTCCTAATGAAGTGGCCCAGATGTAATGTCAGTTTCCAGAGTCAAGTTTTTTACCCTTCCCACTCTTCTTAAAGGGATATTCTCATGGGAAAACATGTTTTTTTTTAAATGCATCAGTTAATAGTGCTGCTCCAGTAGACTTCTGCACTGAAATCCATTTCTCAAAAGAGCAAACAGATTTTTTTATATTCAGTTTTGAAATCTGACATGGGGCTAGCCATTTTGTCAATTTCCCAGCTGCCCCAGGTCATGTGACTTGTGCCAGCACTTTAGGAGGGAACTGCTTTCTGGCAGGCTGTTGTTTTTCCTTCTCAATGTAACTGAATGTGTCTCAGTGGGACCTGGATTTTACTATTGAGTGTTGTTCTTAGATCTACCAGGCAGCTGTTATCTTGTGTTAGGGAGCTGTCATCTGGTTACCTTCCCATTGTTCTGTTGTTAGGCTGCTGGGGGGGAGAAAGGGAGGGGGTGATATCACTCCAATGTATTTATCAGAGCACAAGTCACATGACTTGGGGCAGCTGGGAAATTGACAATATGTCTAGCCCCCATGTCAGATTTCAAAAATGAAATATAAAAAAATCTGTTTGCACTTTTGAGAAATGGATTTCAATGCAGAATTCTTCTGGAACAGCACTATTAACTGATGTGTTTTAAGGATCCCTTTAAGTACAGGTACAGGATCCAGAGTACTTGAAACCTGGCTGCTTCTGGATAAGGGATATTTGCTTAATATGGATCTTCCATACCTTTAGGTAAACAGTAAAGAAATGTTAGGTTTCTGTAGTCAGGATCAAGTACAATAAAAAGTTACAGAGAAAAAGTAAATCGTGTTTAAAAATGAAAATCATTTGCTTATAATGGACTCAGCTGGAGCTTCCGAGAAGGAATTCCATAGCTGTTTAGGGATTAGAAGATACTCTTGCATTATTTGGAGATATGGAATAAACTTTATTTTCAGAGAGTGATGCTTTTTCCATCCTTGACTGGTTAGAAAATAATTTGTAACTGATAAACTTAACCCAAAGTATAACCCTTTTTAGTGATTTTTCTTCTAGCAGTTTTTTTCTGATAAATGTTGTGAGTGTAGTTGATGTATTTGTCCATGAGATGGTGCCAATCAGTCATATCCGTATGGGCACTAGACTGGCGAAAATAAACAAGCAACTAACCCCAAGGATAGGGACAGACTCACAAAACAATGTGTACTACAACTAATGACTAAATAGACCCAGTCACTATTGTACATGTGGATATATGGAGAACCTGAAGAAAGAGAGATCATGTAGAAGAACCAAAATAAAACGAACACAACAAAGATCAAGCCTGGGAAGGTTATATATTGTGTATAGTTGTGTCTTATCCCATTGATTTCTGCTATAAACCCATCTATTGAGAGTTAGATTTGTACCCCTATAGTCTATGGAGGGAGTAATAGTATTGGGCCTTCATGTCTCAAATGAAAGACAAACGGAATGTGACTTGGGTACAACTACTGGATTTCTGGTGAGAATGTATTACTAAACGTTGCTCCAGTCCATCGAGGAGGTGTCACATGTAGATATGGTTCTAGTTAATGAAGATACTCCTCAATGGCTGCAGTTGGGACTGGTTACCAGTAGAAACCCATTCACCCCCCCAGTGGAAAGCTGTATTAAAATTTTCAAAAAGATTCAAATTTGAATTTTTGAATGTTTTTGAAGACCACTTCAACCGGTGAATTTTGAAAATCGCATGATTCTAATAATCCTAATAAAAATCTATTAGAATATTCGACAGTTGAATTACTTCCCCTTTAAATTTTTATTCGACTGCCTAGTTCGCCAGATCAAAGCTACCAAATTGGGTTTCATTATAATTGATAGAATAAAAATATTCCATCAAATGGTCCAATATTTTCTATTCAATCGTTCGACCAATTGAATTGCAGTAAAATCCTTCGAATTCGATATTTGAATTTGAAGGATTTTACTTCCCCAACAATTCCCAGCTATTCAAATGGTCGAATTCGAGGTTTTTTTTTAATTGGACCCTTAGTAAATCTGCCCCTTAATAATAATAAGAATGTGTTCATAAAATAACTATAATAGCTGTGATCTCCAATATATACATTAATATGTTTATTTCTGCAAGCAAATGGTGCAAAAGAGGGGCCAACTCCTAACTGTCCATCTAAAAACTTCATACTGTGTTACATTCCCATAAACGACTGGGATTGTCCCCAGAAATGATAGCAGGAGTTGAAATAGATTGACATTGAGGGGGTGGGGCCAGTTCAAGGCAGATCCTGATGAAGGGAGGTTGTACCCCGCGAAACGTTGATATTGGTGGTTAAATAAAAGGAAAAGGGGTTCTCCCCACTGCAGAAAAATAAGTGTGTGCGGATCCATGATTGTGGAATTGCTGTTGCTAGGGGACCTCGTCGGGTCAGCGGATTACCAGCACCACTGAAGCAGTGAAAGTGAGTAAAAATCCAGGTGTGCAGTGCAAAAAATACCATACTAGTTCAAGGCATTAGACAGTTGTGGTTGGAGGGGATATATCTGGACACACAAAGGCTGTGCCACTGGCATTTTTATTGTTATTTTTATTGTTATTACAGGCAATTCAAAGGAAGAAAATCAAGTCATTCAGGATATGGTTCTTCCATCATATTCTCCCCGTGTGAGATGCTGTGGGGTATCATAAAAGTGGGGATCCCTTGTGGATTAAAGCTATTACTATAAATATATGTTTAACGCACATAATAGCACCTGATTTACTCCAACTCCACTTCATGTATTATAGTATTATCAGCCCACCCAGATGTTAATTCTTTGGAATGACCTCCTGATACGTTGGTTTGGATCTCCTTGCTGTCTATGTAGGGCACTCGTGTAATCTTCCCATGATAAAGAGTGGCTGATACAGTTATTTAATAGTAATAGTCCTGGCCTATCCTCATGAGTTGTTATTTAAAAAGCAAAATGAGAGAAAGATCAGGGGTGCTCACTTTGTGGCTCTCCTGCAATTCCTCTACTACAACCCCGGGCATATAACTTTGGCCTGTGTTGAGTTGAAGCTGATGAACCATTGACTGAAGACCAGTGATTTATTTCTTCATCACTTATTTCTGGACTTCTAGCCGTAACAACAATGCCACTGCATAAATGTCGCCTGTTTCTTCTCTATAACATCTCAGTGCAGAATATACAATAAAACGCTTAGAAAAGGATGAAGAACAAGGCAGTGGAATCTCTACAGGAATTGTCTTGAGTTAGAGCATTGCAGTTCCCAGTGTATTAGTGTTTATCTTACAGGGTAACACTTTGATAATGAAACATTTACATCTTTGCCTGGAAAGATGATTATCTGACAGTTACTGCTTTTCCTTCAGCAAAATATAGAAATCACTCCAACAAGACTTCATCCAGAGCACTGGCAGTTGCTAATCACCACTGTATTTGTAATATCAGACCCTTGCTGACTCCATTAATAGTCCTACTGCGACTCCTTCCATTCATTGTAACATACCTTAACCTATAACTTGTAGAACATGCCTCAACTTGCAAATCATTCATCATTCCTTTCCCTAAATAACTGCACTCCTATCAAACCACCAGTCTTTGTTCTTCTTTTTTTATTATGAGTTGCTTGGTGAGGAGTAGGATTATATATATCTGGCAGTGATGTACAAAAAAGACAGGAAAGCCCAAAACAAGCATCCATGGTTTTGGTAGGAAATAAAGAGTTTGACACAACCCAAAGTTGCATTTATGGGGGGCCTAGCACTCTTTATATTGCCCCCTCCCCAACGCTATTATCATGGCCCTGGCTTTAATCAGCAGCAACTCTCAGAGATAGGCCATCCATTCTCTATACATAGTAATACAAACTATTCCAATGAATTTACACAGCTGTGGTTGTAACCCATGGAGCTGTAATGAAGTCTGTAACTATGGGGAATATGGAGAAAAGAGTGATGACCCTGAAGCCATTTATTGCTCACGTTCTCTTAATAAAAGACACTGCTTATCCAATTATTACTATAGTTGTAATGGGAAACATACAATATATTGCTTTTGGGACCTGCTGGTGTCTGTTGTTCCTCATAGGAGACCCCAATTCTATGTATAATGGGTCACAGCCCTAGCTTTATTCTTAAAGAGCTAGTATAGGTAAAAATGACCAGCAACAGTGAGGTCCTGATTATTGCCTATGATTAGGTCAAACAATATTGTTTTAGCAGTGTTACTCTGCTTTTGTCGTGTGTTGTTGTCCATCTCCCGCTCATATGAATAGGCCACTACATGACCTCTCTTCTACCCACCATTGAGAGACGCGTCAGAGTCACTTTAGGAAAGAAACAAAGTAGCTGCACAGTGAATATATGTGTGTGACACCACCATGTTAACCATGTCATGCTTGGGAGATCATGATATACATGGATTGGGGGGGGGGGGGTTCTATATATTTTTTTCTTTGTGTTTTAAGAGCTGAAAAAGTTTAGAGGAAAGATATGTGTGAATATGAAAAGAAAGTTGGTTTGAAAGGTGAAAAAAGATTATAAACAGAGTTGTCCACTTGGAAGGAAGATGGTGACCACTTAGTCGCTGTCACTTCTTTCAGCCAGAACTGCATCAGCGTCGTCTGTGATTTGCAGCAGAGAGTGGGGGTCAGGGCTCTCGCCTCTCAAAAGCTCAGCTCCTTCCCCTTCTTCCTCTTCATCCTCCCCTCCAACCTCCACCATCTCTGTGGCTTGAACTTCAACCTCCCCTTCTCGGATCTTCTTCACATAGAAGGTGAAGGGGGGCACTTTGTAGACGGCGGTTTTAGAACGGGCATAAACAACATGGTCAGGTGTGAAGGACTTTTTGAACTTGTCCCTAGAGGTCTTCATCTTCTCCTTTCTTTCCGATGTTACAATCTTAGTTCCCAACTTGTTCATCCTCTTCTCAAGATTGTGTCTGGTTTTTTCCAGGTTTTGCCTGGTCTTTTCCAAGTTTTCTTTGGTCTTCACTTTGGTTTTTTCCATTTTTTCTTTGGTCTTCACTTTAGTTTTTTCCATTTTATCTTTGGAGAAAGCTTTCTTTATGTCATCTACACGCCGCATTCCACTCTTCTTGATGCGCTCAGCTCTTGACTCCTCAATGATCTCTTCTACTTCCACCTCCTCATCAGACGATAACTGGATTTTATCCTCATCCTCCTCCTCTGCTTTGTTCTCATTTTGATGACCTTCTTCAGCAACATCTTGTTTTTCAGTGTCCTTTAGATTTTTACTGATGCTCAGCTTGGAGGGCAATTTGACATCATCCTAGAGGGTCAAAAATGGAAATAGTTAGACAAAATACAAATACTTTACTTATTGCTATACTTGTAGAGCACCTCATGACTTTATGAGCCACAGCAATGCACTTTTTGTATTGGATGGTATATATATATATATATGTAACAGTTACAGTACCCTCAACACCTAAGGTTGGTCACACAATCAGTAAGATGACTGGGTCCCCTTACAAGTTAAAAAAAAAATTGGGACTACAGAAAATATATTTTTTAAAAACTTTGTTGCCAAGGCCCCCCTTACAAGTTAACAAAAAATTGGTGGCCCAAAAAATAATTTTTTTTTTTTTTTTTTAAACTGGTGGCAGGGGCCTATAGAGAATTTAACTTCTGGCTTCAGGACTTCAATGTTGGCTCCTATTGTGAATTTGGTTCTTTTTTCCGCTTCAGGACTTCAGTGTCGGCTCCTTTTGGGACTTGGGGTCTTTCCCCCTCTTCATTACACGTTCGGCACTTCCGTATTCTGCCTCAGGACTTCGTATGGAGCGTGCGCTTCTGCTGTCGTCAGTAACTACTCGCTGGTGGGCTCTCCCCCTATGAATTGCACATTGGCGTTCTACAAGCCTCTCCAGCGGGCCCCGAAATTGCACCCCTGCTCCCCTGGTAGTTACGCCACTGGCTCTCGTAAGGGGGGCCCGGCTCTTTGAAAAGTGCAGCACTGTCGGCCCCCCTTCAACCACTTGTCCCCCCCTGATGGCGGCCCTGCTCACAAGCCTCTGTCCATCACTACAAACTGTAGTCACTGCATTTACCCAAGTGATTGCTTTGTTCAGCGGCCAGAGGGATTGTTTTCCATCCACGCAGTATTTTCCATTTCTCACTCCTGGGCCAGAATTCTCCATAAACACTGGAAGCTTTTGCTTTGTCTCAAACCCAGACGTACGTCGCTCTGCTGAACTGCAGTCATTGTGTTCCGAGCAAAGGTCGGTGAAGAGACATTACAACCTATATCTCAATTCCATTGCTTCCAATGAAATAACCAGAGTAGATGAAAAAGAATATGGGCCTGGCTTTGCTTCTTCCTATTTTTTACTCTTTTACTCTGTTTCTCAGTGTTATGATGCTGAGCTGCCCCTCACCTTGTTAGAAGTCATTCAACAAATCCATAGCCCCCCTGCATCGCTGGCAGTTTTGTTTTGGCTGCAGGACAGTTTAGGAATCACACAGGACAATGAGGAGTCAGTGGTCAGATATGGATTGGGTCCATAATTCCTGCACTCTACAACACTCTCTACAACACTCTCTACAACACACTCTACAACACTCTCTACAACACTCTCTACAACACACTCTACAACACTCTCTACAACACTCTCTACAACACACTCTACAACACACTCTACAACACTCTCTACAACACACTCTACAACACTCTCTACAACACTCTCTACAACACTCTCTACAACACTCTCTACAACACTCTCTGCAGTACCAGATGCCACAGAACTGACAGTTTATACTATACAGTTGTGACAGTTGCGGCCTCTGCTTATGTATTATATCCAACTGTTACCAAAACACTGTCTTCTCTGTGTGATGTGTGCCAGAAGCTGAAATTCCCATTAAATAGAAGCAGGGAAACGTAGTTGAACTACAGCTGGGGAGCTGCAGGACAGGAGATTGTGGAGAGACTGTGCAGCCATAACAATAACAAGAGATTTCCAGGGCCCAGAGGGGACAATGAGCCAGTCACTTGTATTTGTCACTAGACACAGGGGCCCGCCGGTAGTCTTGCTGGGGCCAAAACTGAATGCAGTGTTTCAGGGCCACACTCAGCTGTTTCATGCCCCTCTATCTATTACTCACAAACAAGACTAGAGCAGACACATTGCATTTCATCTATGAAACCTTGTGTATCACATAAATGCAGGTATAGGACCTGTTACCCAGAATGCTCCGGGATAATGGATCTTTCTGTAATTTGGATCTTCCTACCTTAAGTCTACTAGAACATCCCGTAAACATTAAATTATTTAGGTTAAATTAATTAGGTTTTATTTTTTTACCCAGAAAAATTAAATGACTTGAAATTATTTGTATAAAATTGAGAGAGATGGCTGTTCCGTAATCCAGAGTAATGGATAATGGGTTTCCGGATAACTGATCCCATACCTGTACAACCCTGATAAAAAGCTGTGATGCTAAAGTAAAAGTTGCCATTGAATGAAAGAGACGGGAAGAGTCGCAGGAAGATGCAAGGGCCACGAATGGACGTGATCCCCAAGTTTTATATGGGGTCCCAGTAGGGTTGTCACCTTTAACTGAAAAAATCCCGGCCTTCCTATATATTTATCTGTTTTCCCTATTAATAACATTGGGATCATTTTTATCAGCCAGGTGGCAACTCTAGGTCCCAGAGCTTCAGCAAGAGGAGGTAACACACATACAAGGGTAATGGAGAAGGAACTCATAGAATCCCACATAAACTGCAAGGCATGCTGGGAAATAAATGGGGCCCCCCATCATCCTCAATATTCATGTGAAATAATCAGCTCAGAGTTACCTACAAATCATTTATTCAGACAACACTGAGCCTGGGCCACAGTCAAGGTCTTTTTAGGTTCAGCCCCTTATTATTATTCAGCCTTTGATTGGCCCCTAGTCTCTATTTACTGTGCATGAAAGAGACTCTCTCCTATAATTACAGGGATATCTCAAATAAATCATCACTTATGAGCAGACAGAACCACTGCTGTAGCAGCTCAGTGTCTAATCACATGCTTTTCAATCAATGTGTAATACTATTATTATTATTATTATTATTATTATTATTATTATTATTGCTACATTAATGCAAATCCATCACTAACACTGACTATAAAACCTCACTGCTCATTAACATCATCGTTACAGAAACTATTTACTTCTCATCAAGTGCTCATTCCATACAACAAACACTTTCAAGTGGTTTCATTTATGGTTTTAATTATATAATATATATATATTTATATATATATTTGCGTGTATTTTTCCCCAGTGTCTGGCAGCCCATGGGTAACGCAGTTTAGGCTGGTGAAACGTTCTGTAACTTTGACCCAACTGAACCAGTGAAATTGCACATTGGGGACTGCCCCTCACTTGACTTTCTGCATCAGAGAAACCACTATATGAATATCTGTGCATCACACTGACATTTTGGAGGTTATTTACTAAACTCTGGTTTTTTGGGGCAAAACTCAAATTTTTCAGTTTTAAAAAAAAATTTTTTTGAGGATTATTAAAGCCTGATGCAGCAAAACACCTGAATCCGACAATTTTCTATCTCATACCTGCTGACGAAGTGTTATTTGGAAGTTTCTGTGGTTTCTCTGGAATTAGCATGAAAATCAGACAATTAATGGAAACTGTCATGGGAAAACATGTTTTTTTTTTTTTGAAAAAACACATCAGTTAATAGTGCTGCTCCAATAGAATTCTGCACTGAAATCCATTTCTCAAAAGAGAAAACAGATTTTTTTTTTTTATATTTCATTTTTGAAATCTGACATGGGGCTAGACATTTTGTCAATTTCCCAGCTGCCCCTGGTCATGTGACTTGTGCCAGCACTTTAGGAGGGAACTGCTTTCTGGCAGGCTGTTGTTTTTCCTTCTCAATGTAACTGAATAGTACGCAGTGGGACCTGGATTTTACTATTGAGTGTTGTTCTTAGATCTACCAGGCAGCTGTTATCTTGTGTTAGGGAGCTGTTATCTGGTTACCTTCCCATTGTTCTGTTGTTAGGCTACTGGGTGGGGGAAGGGGAGGGGGTGATATCACTCCAACTTGCAGTAAAGAGTGGTTGAAGTTTTTTTAGAGCACAAGTCACATGACTTGGGGCAGCTGGGAAATTGACAATATGTCTAGCCCCATGTCAGATTTCAAAATGAAATATAAACAAAATCTGTTTGCTCTTTTGAGAAATGGATTTCAGTGCAGAATTCTTCTGGAAAAGCACTATTAACTGATACATTTTGAAAAAAAATTTTTTTTTCCCATGACAGGATCCCTTTAAGGGCAAAAATCTGAAAATCTCAGGCTTTTAGGGAAAAAAAGCCTGAAAAAATCAAGGGATTTTGGGAAAAGCTTCATACGATTCAGGGTTTCACTCTATTTTATCAAGTTTTTATTCAATTATATCAAGCTTGTTAAATAATAATTAAGGTCAAACTGGGTGCGGGAGTTTGGTCAGGGTTTTTTTAAATTAAAAAAATGAGATAAATACAGATTTTAGTAAATAACCCTCTTAGAATTTAACTGGAATTTCAAGGCCCAAACAGCCCCCTTGTAGTGAGGTCTATGGTCTATTGCAAAGGTGAGAGTTTGATGTAGAGAAACATGAATTGATGAGAATGAAGGGAACTTGTCCAATACACATTCAGCTGCTGTTTGGCCCAGTTATTGCCCAGTAACATCCACAGGATCTGGTTTTGTAATTAGGATCTAAATAAAAGAACAATGGGGAGGGTGCCGGACACTAAACAATCAGCCCAAATAGTTCTGGGAAAAACAAGGTTCCTAGCGGCTAATTACTGATATATTAATTAATGAGCAACACAACATGTTTCTCTGCAGAGGAGGAAACACACAGGGACCCATAGATGTGAGATGTTACTGTAATACGTTGTGTTTGCAGAAATAACAGAAATAACAGAAATAAGTGACGTTCTCTGCAGACACTCGTGTCCCACATCCGTTTCAGACAAATATTAATATATATATATATATAGAGACTGTAGTGAAGCTCCAGGGTTCAGTTGATGAATAGGGAATGAATGGCAATGTATCAATGTAGCAGTTTGTTACCTTTAACCCCACCCAGGTCATATATATCTGCCCCAGCCCTAATAATAGTAATTATTCACATGGATGAATGCGCTGGGGCTTTAGTAGAGTCTGATCCATGACTGGACTGAGAATCAAAATAGGCCCTGGCATTTCAGGTACACAGAGGCCCAATCAGCCCACATAGAGGCCCAAACAGCCCCCACCAGCCCACTAAATAGTGACTTTCTATGGGACCTTATAGCAGCCCCTCTGGCATTTGCCCTAACCCACAGATTGCCCGTCCTGGCCTGGTCTGATCCATGAAAGAGCTGCTGACCTGGGAATGAAATGGAGAAATCCGGCACTTTCTAGTAGGTGACAGTTTCTTCTCCTTCAGTTAAAGGAATCCTTATTGCTGTTATTGCTGTTAAATCAATCAGACACTCACAATTGCTCCCTTCACACTTTTAAGTTTAGGGCTGGTGCATCTTTTCATGATATATCAGTATTGTTGGGGGCTGATGGGACCAGTCACTACAATCTAAACTCAGTGACTCATTGGATTCCATTCCTTCCACAGTAACTGTTGTCATAACACATTTGTACAAGTGTAAACTGTCTCTTTCATCGCACACTCACAACCTCAAGGGATTAGACCCCCCCCTCTCTCTCTCTCTCTCTCTCTCTCTCTCGCTC
>CM044447.1:442073-456032 GCA_024363595.1 Xenopus borealis | reverse complement strand
GTATGTGATGAGGAGGAGGAATTTATTGTGTTTCTGTTGGACTCAAGCCTTTTGGGGACATAAAGACAAATAAGCAATTCTTTTGAGGTCAGGGCACCATTGCTTATTGACTGTACAATACACTGAAGAATAATGGTGTTTTTTTCTTTGTTTTTGAAGCCCATTTACCATGTAATTGCCCACAAACTAAATCATTGCAGTTAAATTACTCACGAAATGCACAAAAATAACTTTGGAGGATATTTATGATTAAATGATATAAAAGTGTTGTGGCCCTGCGGGTGATTAAGTCGATTTAACAGAAAACCTGCAGTTTTTTTCTCCCTCCTGTAACAACACCCTGTTTAGGGCAAAACCAACATTATTGGGGCAATGCAGAAAGACTCGGTCCCATTTAAAAATGCGGGACGTTGGAGGGCTGAACATCCAGGGTGTATACACTAAAGATGAATTATTCTGGTTACAAACACAATTAGATATATAAAGGTTACAATGGTCCACTCTGGGCGATTTTGAGAGTTTATTTTTATACCAGGACAGGGTCATTATCCTCCTTGGAATAAAAATGTGGATACTTTGCAGAACATTCAGGGTTCCACGGGTTGTATCGTTGGAGGATCACCTTTATTTTATTTTATATATAATATCCTAGAACATCTCTCACCCACCTGTTTCAATGCAAAAGCCCAATTACTAATTACCTTTAAAATCTAGTCATTCCACTGATTCTTCAAGTGTTTTCGTTTATGTAAGCTGAATGAAGCAATTCTCCATAGACAGGACAGCGCTATTCCTATTTCTTTAGGTCCTACACCCATGGTTTGTGGAACTTGCATTTGCCGGGTGTTGGTGTTTCATGTTTTCCACTGCACAGGGAGCGGTGCCACGTGAATGCCAGAGCCAGTGGTGTAACTAGATCATACTGGGCCCCACAGCAAATTCATTTTAGGGCCCCCAACATATCCAGAGGTTGTCCTGTTTCACCAATATATGTTGATATTGCTCATTTATTAGGGCCTCATTGGCCCCCCTATACCTTCTGGGCCCCCTGCAGCCGCAGGGTCTGCTTCCTCTGTAGTTACACCCCTGGCCAGAGCACACAGTACTATGACTCTGTTCTATGGATTTTATTTAACTCTAGGGGTCGTGCTCTTGTGCCAAAACTTTATTGGCCAAAGCTCTTACCTCTTGTTGTTCTCTATCCCTGCTCTTCACAGCTCCGTCTCACTGTTCATTCTAAAGTAGGCGCCACATTCCTACAAGGGAGAACCAAACAGATGCCCTTCTTGTGCAAACACCAACACACACATTCACACAACTGCGCCAAATAAACACAGATACATTGCACTATGGAACTAACAACCACCTGCATATATTTCCTGGGCTCAGGGTTTTTTTCCCACAGGTGAATATGAAAAAAGTGAATTGTATTTTTTTGTGGGCTAAAAGGTCAATACGGAGACAAAACCTTGGGTAGGAATGACAAGAAGCTGCTGGGTATAGTCATTGTATGTCATGGCAGAGAAGTCTTGTTGACCTCTCCTTTACACAATGACATTTTTGAATTGTTTTGAACTTGGGGGCATAAATATAAATAAAAAGCCACATAGGAGAATGTAAGAAAATGACAGCTCAGAATGATAATCTGCATGTACAGATGTGGCACATGGGTGTGATGTTGGCATGTTCTGGTAAGTCCCCACACATTCAGGACACACAAGGCTGGAGCACCCAGAGCATACAAGGCAACATAGTACTTAGTGCAGAATACAGGGCTCCCATCAGTACTGGACTCCTTGCAATGAAGTAGCACCACTATGAGCAGAGACCACCTGCTAAATGAGTAGAGACCACCTGCTGAATATTTGGGGCTAACACTTTTGCATCGCTTAGTGTACAACAAACTTGAGCCCCAGCTGATGTTCCACTCACATACTGTTGTTTACAAAAACTTAATAGAATTGAATGATATAATAGATCCAGACTAATTCCAGACATATCTCTATTAAATTGTGTATAAAGTATGTACATTTCCTCTGGATAATGTTCTACACAACAGAATCACAGTACAAAGCTCATGTACAAAACACAGCAAGCTGCCAGCCTTGTATCAATCCAGAGCCCATCCACAATGTACCCTACCCTAGAGTCCTGCACGGGTCCATTTTTTGGGACCCGTACCCGCAACCCGCAATCCGCAACCCGGATCCGTGACCCGCATTCTTACCCGCTTGGACCCCTGACCTGTACCCGTGATCCGTGATCCTCTGACCATCAAGAATCAGGAAGTGCTGTCATTGTAAACCGGAAGTGACATCATCGGAAGTAGCCGCGGTCAGAAAAAACAGAGTAAAACAGGAAGTGCTGTCATTGTAAACCGAAAGTGACATCATCAACAGTAGACATGCTCAGAAAAAGGAGGAAAAATCGCTTTGGTGAGGATCCACGACCCGACCCTCAACCCGCCAACCTGCAGAACCACCAGCCCACTTCTATACCCGCACCCAGAAATTCTATAAACAACCCGCAGGGTACAGCGGGATTTTGCGGGTACCTGACCCGCTGCAGGACTCTACCCTGCCCCACTCCTTTATGGCAAGCAGAATCCATATTGAGCCATTTGCTGACACAACTGACTGGCAGTATTCTCTTCTGAAACTGCCACATGCTCATCCTTCCACACTGGTGCTAACCAAGCTTGATGGATAAAACTGCTTCTACACCTGATTCTTCTGCATAGCAATTTACAGCCAGGCCCAGGAATTGCCCCAACCTTGTCTTGCACTTTTGTATAGGAAAGGATTTATCTTTGGGCTCTGCCCCTGTACCCATTGACATTATACCTGAAGGGTTACTTATATCTTCTTACTCAACACGCCTGCCGAGTTATTTCATTTTGTTTACCATGACCACTTCTCAAGTGGGAAAACTCTAGGAATTCTTACTTTAGTCTGGAAATTCCTTTGGGTGGAGGGGTTTCCCTTCATTTCCCAGAGTTACTTCCAACTCTCGCATGGTTAATTTTCTTCTGTTAGCGAAACTCTCTTAATTTGTGGTCTACACTGACCATGGGCTCCATAACTGCAGAAATGAAATAACTGTGCTCTTTAAGATGCCACTAGGGTGGACCCCTGACCTTCACTGTACCACACCACTTACAGTCAAACCTATGTGTTTAAAGGTGGATGTTCAGGGCTTACTGTATGTAATTCAGCAATGTGAGTATTTTAGCATTAGCAATTTCCCAATGAACAAATATTGAATTATTTCTCTATTGGGAAGACCGTGACATGGGACTCCTCTTACTTGGCACAACATGATTCAAAGGTGCTTGTAATCAACTTCAATTTCTGGAATCAAAATCCCATTTCTGCAGAACCCTACTGAAAAACCTGGTTGATAAACTGGTCCAAGTAAGACTATCAGAGGTTTGGGGGCTTGACTACACCTTGTGTCCTTATAGTAAAGTTCTGCTACCCTCTCTACTATTACAGTCTCTTATCCCAAATGTAGA
Organism: Xenopus borealis; assembly: GCA_024363595.1. Lineage (NCBI taxonomy): Eukaryota > Metazoa > Chordata > Amphibia > Anura > Pipidae > Xenopus > Xenopus borealis. The sequence goes on along the minus strand of CM044447.1, from coordinate 452,518 downwards.
GTCCCTCTATTTCAAAACCCATCTATGTGGACTCACTTTGTGGTGGGATGTTGTAAAAGAGAAGTGTTGAAAGAATGAGCATTTATGCCCATGGTGCATTATACCTGATGATAGAAATATCTTCATAGACCTTCACTGTTCCTGCCACAATATCTCTTGGGCCTGGTGTTTATGCTGCTGCAGTTATACCTATCCAGCCAGATCCAGGCATTGTAGTATTATAGTGTTTGGCACCTCCTGGTACTCATAGCTTCCTAATGTTCTCACAGTTATGTTTCATAGCAGACAATTAACTCTGAGACTCTCAATGTGGACCAGGAGGCACCTCACATTTAGGGTTTAGGACAATTGCATTAACAAAGACACTCCAGAACTCTACACAGATAGGCATGTGTGAAAAGGGGTAAAGAAGATAGACTGGTTTAGGAAGAAGAGGGAGACAAAAAGCATAGGAGGAGGGTTTAGATAAAACTGAGGATAAACTGGTTGTGCACTATTGTTGACATAGGTGGGTGTATTGCTGGGGTGGAAAAGAGGACACAGTCTAGGGGTAAAGAAAGGGTACAATACATGGCGTAGCATTAAGAAGACATTTGTTTCGGACAAAGGCTAGGGAGAAGGTACAGTATAGAGGTAATAGATGATGGGATGTAGGTAGGGTTGCCACCTGGTTGATGTTTTAACGGCCTGGCTGGTATTTTTGATGGTTGATCCCAATGTTATTAATATAGGAAAAAAAGATAAATATATAGGAAGGCCGGTATTCTACTGGTCCCAATGTTATTAATAGGAAAAAAAGATAAATATATAGGAAGGCCGGTATTCTACTGGTCCCAATGTTATTAATAGGAAAAAAAGATAAATATATAGGAAGGCCGGGATTTTTTTGGCAACCCTAGATGTAGGATGCACTGGTTCCATGTTTGCAGTTATTCTCACTGCTCATAACTGTGAGCCAGTCTATTTCAGAGAAATAGTTTCTGTCTGTCACTCACACATGCCCTGCTCTTATTTCCATTCCATGCTCCAGTCCTCACAGGCTGACAGTTAGAACATAATAAAGTGCCCTCAGGGTTCTATCCAATTATTTAGCCTCTGCCATGCCAGTACAGAGATTTCCATGATGACTGAGTTTGCCCGGAATTCTGGGAAGGAATGGAATTCCCAAAGCCCCTTCTATTCAACGCTCTTCAGGTACATTATTCAGAAGGTGCCAGTTGTGTGAGTGGCATAAAGGGTGAAGCTGAACCATCAGACACATTCCAGGAATATCTGTGCCGCACACTCCTACACAACACTGATAAAGTTCAGCAGCGAGGGGTGTAGCAATTGTGGATCTCACAAGTAGCAATCAGAGAAAGAAGTTCTTGGGGAAGGGAAGTTAATAACACAACAATCTGAAACATTACACAAGAGGCAGTTAGAACTGGTGAAATGAGGAGCTAACTACCAATGAACGTTCAGGCAGTCAAAAAACATGTTTTACAATATGATGATTTTATGATGTAAGGAAATAAATGAGTATTTGTTAAATAATAACCGGGTCCCTGGAACTCAATATTGATCATATATAGTATAGGGTGTATATATATATATATATATAGCAGTGAATTGCCAGTGTGTATTTCAGTACAACAGTATAATCAGAAGACTCTATAAACCAACAAGCTCCTGGCAAGAGCTCTGCTATTTATTGGAAAACAGCCATGGACTTTACACAACTGGAATTTCAGATATCTCGCCTGCCTCCCCTAATGAGCTCACAATCTTATTGCTTAGTGGTTGAGAGTTTAGGTTTGAATATGAAGTGTTAGTACTATAGCCTCTGGGGTGTACACCCTGTACTGGGCTACATCATTTACTTTCCTTATACATATGGGAAATACACAAGGGTGTGGAGCCTCATCATCTGGCCACACTTCATACAACTCATTCTACTGCGGAACAAGTTCTGACTTTATGTTGCTGTGTGTAAGGGAGTCCCCTACACTTCACTAGTTCAACTGAAAACTATCTCATGGCCTGACAATTGCTTAATTCCACCATATTGGGGCTTCTCTTCAGGCGGTGGGTCCAAACAAACAAAGGTGGCCGATCATATGATCCATTCATATCCCCAAATACATTGTGTATGTTACTTTTATACAGCAATATTAGTTTTTTTTAAAGTTTAAGCCCAAAATAATGAGCAATACAGTGCAGACAATACATAGATTTCAACCACAAGAAACAACTCATCGTTCAGATAAGTGAAATGTGTATATTACAGAATATAAGATTAAATCAATGGCTGGGAGTGATTGGAGCAACAAGAATAACCTTTCTACGCAGGGTTAAATCACTGGGAGCACATTCCCATTTGGCACAGGAACACCGGGTTTCCAATAATAAGGAAAATGGAAAGGGTGAAGTAATACATGTTTACTCCTAGATTCCCCCGTATGAAGTGGAATCTCAGGGAAGACTTGTGTTTGCAGTACAGGGAGATAAGGGAGACTTATGTTTCTTTCTGAAGCTTCTCCTGAACCAAGAAACAAAAAGAACTTACACGTTGGAATGTGGCTGCAAGAAGAGTCTGTCAGAGGCATAAACAAAACTGATAGTATTAAAACCATAAAGGTATATGGCTGAAATGTAAAACATATTTTAGACAATCTTAGGAAATAATTCAATATCAAACCAAGTATTGAAATTGAAACTAACATTGTGGGAGGACCAGGAGCAGAAGCCATACATACAGAATACATACAATGAAATTCAGCGCTGGGTTTGGATGTTTATTCTATTACTATCTCCTCACACAATAGACGTGGCATATGATTAAGCCATTGAGTGGCTATTATTTGTGGATATACAGGTGATTGGGCAGCTGCAGTTTCTGCTCTTCCCCTGACAACACTTGTGGCTGGAAAAATGGAAGCTCTGCTCTGAAAAATACCAGCTTGGGAGTGAGGGAGGAAAGAAAAATTCATCTCAGGGAGATATCAGAAAATAACCTTCAGATAAACTAGAAAGCCCAATAACTGGGTTTCTGTTGATGGTACTATAGTTTGGAACAGGCTTTAGCTTTGAATGAAGTGGTAATTAATCACAAATACAGCCCTGGTTCATATACATTCATATATACATTCTTCTTCATTTCTGCCTCTTACCATAAAAGAAATTGTTTGGAAACAACGAAGCTTTTAATGATTCAACATTTCCTGCACATTGTTTCTTTAAATCTGGGAACTCGGCCATTCTCTGATGAACGTGATTCCCTGTCCAGCTTAGAATAATACCCCAAACATCATGTTTGCAAGTTGCCTCTCATCACGCGGGGCGCTAAGTTGTTTCTGTAACCCTTTCATGGCTACTACAAAGGGACTGTAGGAGGACAATTTGAAATGTATATTAAAACATACATCAGCAGAGGTTTTGCCTGTAGAAGCTTTTCCATATAGTGTTGATTTGAGATTCCTACTTGTTCACATTGGAGCAAAGCTTCCAGCAGGCTTTAAAGCTGAAGGTCTATGGAAAAGGGGGTGTATTGCAGCTGGCACGGAAGCACCCAATCTTGTTTAGTTTTATGGAATCCTCCTGTCACCAGAAAAGAGAGCAGACATTGTTATTTAACTAAGTGAGAGGTTGAACTGGCACAATCAGGCGCTCTCTTCTGGATGATGCCAGTAAGGGACAAGGCCTCATTGCATGTTGGAGTATTGAGTTTGATGCAATTTCAGTGGAAATTGGACACAATCACACCAAAGTTATTCTAAGTACATATCAGAGAGAGAGTCGTGCGTGCGCCCCATTCTTTACATGCAGATGTGCTGCACCTCTCTTGGAAGGAACCAACTTGAGAGAAACCAGCGGGAGGAGGAGGCAATGACCTGGGATTATTATATATTTTACATGCCGTGATTCCAACTAATGGGACAGCTGTTGTTGCAGCATGAAACTCTCCAGTTTGGGATTTACTGGTCAGAATGATTGACTAGAAGATAAAATGGAAATGGCCTGAACACAAAGCTTAGTAATAAAGAGAGAGACCAGACCCAGAGGGGAGGTGTGTAATCAGGGAATGGACCCACAAAGTTATACCACTAAAGAATATCTTGAAAAATAAACTTGCGGCCTCACAGAGCAATAGTCTAGGGTCTCTGTATCCTTTGTTCAGCCCCATACCCCCCAATGGGACCTAATAAGCGGACTCTCTGGATACTGAAGTCCACTGTTAACTGGAAAAGGGGGAGAGCCCAGTGCAGGGGACCAGTGAGCTGTAGGGTCTTTGTTCTATTTCTGAATGCAGAATCCATCATCGTTGGGCTTGTTATTTCCATTGTTTCGCTCCCAAAATATAATGTACCTGTTGCATCTTCCTTGGGTAGCACATAGTTAATACCGATCATGCAAATAATGCTTGTTTTTCTCTTTATAAACAATTAGCCTGTGTCCTTTGGGGCTGAACTGATTTACTCCATTATACCATTGTGTTCGTGTGAGAGGAACTGGAACCTACAGAAAACAATTGTCAGAAGCTGTGACCTCCATCACAATCCTAATCCTTGTATCCTGCACCTTCTGTGTCACAAACATTAATGACTTCTTCTCCGTGATTCTTACACAGCCCCCTCCCAATGTATAACATTAATGACTTCTTCTCAGTGATTCTTACACAGCCCCCTCCCAATGTATAACATTAAAGTTCACATGATGATGTTTTTTCTAGTGACTTTATTCAAGCGCAGTCTATAACTATTGCACAGGAGGGAAAACATTCCCTGTAAATAATGTGGATACTCTTTAAACCCTGCCCTTTATCTATATTTAGGGTAAACCTTCCACCATTGCAGCATGTTTTAATTCCCTTCTGAGCAAACACAGGACGGGTGGATAAATGAAGAAATTCTGCCCTGAGCTCCAGCTTCAAAGTCATAAACGTTTCATCACTTTCCGCATCTGTTCAGTGTTTATGGCCCAATAGGAAGAGGGGAGACAGCAGAGGGGACATTCAGGGAAATGATATTAACTTATAATATTAAAGAAGAATAAAAGAGGAGAAAAGCAGCAGACACACAATGTAATTCTAATTTAACTGCGACATAATCACAACACACCCAGTTTTGGGGCTTCAGGCGCAACTTCCCACTTGTCTGCGATTACGCTGCAATTCTAGTGAATGCATCACAATTCAAACAGGTTTTGTTTCCAATAATTGTACTTTGCACTGCTGGTAAATGACCCCTGTGACTGACTTAAATCTACTTTAAATCTGATGTTTTCTGAAGCTTCATGACCTGGGGACAAGCTGACACAGAAGAACTAAAAGTCTAGAAATAACATCTTTATGGTACATCACTGATATGTGCAGAATTGTTTTACATCCGCCCTGAGCTTCTATAAAGTGTTAATGTGACGTCACTATTTCCTTATATTCACCTGCTGTACCACCAGCAACTCTGAATAAATACAAACTCCTTTGTGGGGATCTTCCAGCTCAGAAGTAAAAAGCATAAACAGCAAAAATCAGAATGAACTGCACTCGTAAGATCTCTCATGCTGATAGTAAGGGGCAGATTTAATATTATTCCCCTAAAAATACGCAAATTCCTTCGAAATTCGATAAGCATTAGATTATCGAATGCTTATCGAATAGTTTTAGGCTATTTTTTCCTCGATATTTGATTTCTCGATGAAATCGTACGATCGAATACCGATCATTTGTTTTCACGAAAAAATTTACTTTTTCCTTCGATCGCTCGAAAAATTTGTACGATCGAGGCATTCGCCTGTATAAATGGTATTCGAGCAGGTGTTTGAAAAAAAAAAGCCTACGGGGGGGGGGCTTCCCATAGGCTTCTATTGCAATTCGGTAGGTTCAATCTGGCAAAGTAGGCAGTCGAATAAAAATTTTAAGTTAAAGTACTTCGATCATCAAATGGTCAAATTATCGAATATCCGATCATTTGATCTATTCAAGCATTCAAGTTTTGGTATTCGATGATCAAAGTGGCCAAATTTGCATATTCGATCGAACTTTGATCTATTCAAGCGAATTTCGTAAATCTGCCCCTAAATGTCCTTTTGGGCAGCCAGGTCTTGTTAATGAACATTATCATGTATTATGAACTTTATTGGAAATATGTACCGCGAGCACATTACAAATAACCAAGACAAGTAAATGGCATTGTCTGCTCGTTACATGATCCTTATGACATTCATGAAAACTGCTTAGTATAATATTTACTGCACAAACTGACTCTATTCAATGGACTAATTATATAGAAGTACAAAAAACAAATGAATAAAGTGGAGGAGTAAAGAGTCCGGCACAGTCATACAGGTTGAGGCACAGAAAGAAACTTGTCTCAGCAGACACTTTACAGGGAAGGTCACAAAGACACCCCAGTAACTTAAATAGCAGAAAATCCAGTTTTTTTTAATGGATATTCAGCTCCATTAGGGAAGGAAAACCCGTGTGTCCTCTCTACTCTTCTAGTTCCCCTGAGGCAAAACTGCAGCCGTGACTGTACTAGACTGACCTCCTATAAATCTGAATGAGTTTCTCATTACCATTGCTTTATTAAAAGTGTGGGACAAACAAACGGATTGAATGAAATAGCAATGACCAAATAGCATCTTTTTAGGCAAACACCTATAATATTGGCTGCCATGTTTTTCCACTCAAGAGACTGCACTCTGGCTGCATTAGAGCAGTTCCTTTGGATTTCTTGACATACAAAGAAATAATTAGCACGTCAGACTAAGTACAAGTGAAAACATTCTTTTGCAGAGAAATGTGTGAAGTATTAACATGAAATGCAATGAATGCAGTATGTAGAGGGCTGCTGGCAAATGTTACACCGCCCCTTGAAGGCTGAAGCCAATATGTTAAAGTGACTTTGTTTAATGACTTTTAATGACTTTGATTTAATGACTTTGTTTGTTTATGGTTTCCAACAACCGTCTTTAATAAGAATGGGAAAAGGTTTCCCCTTTAAATAGTGTCCCTTTTCCCCCTCATGTGCTTAATGAATGGATACATACAGGTAAGATAAATAGGTGTTTATTGTATATACGTCACTTAATTCACTTACAGAATGAGATAAGTCTTCCTCCTGTTCAATATAAGACAAATCCATCTAATTAAGTAAGTGAATATGAGACATAATCTCTGGTTGGTTTGGGAAGAGCCTGGGGGATGTTGATGTCACTTGGAAGTAAAGTGCTGAGCCAAGAACCTGCTCCATAGACAATGATGTTCCTCACCCCAATATTATGCACAACAATGAAGCAGGCTCTAATTCTAGTCAATATGACGGCACTAGGAAGGGCCTGTGTTTCTTTCTGGGTACCCCTGCAGTTGGAACATGAAAGATTCACCACAAGAAGACTCATCCAGAGACCAGAGGACATTTTATCACCCAAAATGAATCTCAGGTACAGGGAGCGACAAATGTCCCTTGTTTTCTCTCCAGAGGAATCACCATTGGGGAACCACATGCAGCAATTTGTATTATACAGGAATTTCATCTAAGTTGTTATAGTAATGCTTTAGTTACTGTTATTGTGAGCAGTTTCCCAAATACATTCATTTATAGGAGTGATTATTCTCTCGGTGGTGTCGTTTACACGGTTGATTAAAACCTCACACCTTGATGCAGTTGTCACAGCTCTGCAAATGAACTGCTCCTGGTCTGCAGACTTCTACCTGTCAGCTGAGGTGAAGGAATAATTTCATGCTGGACCCCCAGCCCCCGCCAGATCAGTCCTCATCAGGGGCAAAACTACGGAGGAAGCAGACCCTGCAGGGGGGGTACAGGAGGCCTTAATTCATATACAAGTCAATAAATATTGGTGAAATACGGGGGTGTATAAGGGAAATGATTGTAATTCTGTGAGTTTGTTACTCATTGATGTAAAGCCCTGTATACTGTAACCCTACCCCTAATATATATATATATATATGAACAAATGATAAGTGCAAATGTGGGTGTCAGTTACCCTGTATCTTGTACAACAAATACAAATAAAATGTCTACAGGAGGTGTATGATTTCATTTGAGGACACACAGGGATCTGCAGGTATTTGGTGGAACAAGTGGGGGTACAATCACATGGGGAGACTTGGAGGCAAGAAGTCTGCTTGTATGGAAGTTCCTGGGAAGAGAGGGGGGAGCTGGAGCAAATGTTGGGGTTCTGCAGCTCCAGTACAAACTAGTTACAGCACAAGTGCAAATGTGGATGTTTGTCTGAGCTGTGCTACAGGTTTTGGGACAACCGTCCATCACTGGTTTGGGGATACGAGTGGGGTGGGATATGGGACTAGGGTTGCCACCTCCTGCCCGGTATTTTACCAGCCTGGCCGGTATTTTTGATGGTTGACCCCAATGTTATTAACAGGGAAAAAAGATAAATATATAGGAAGGCAGGAATTTTTTTCCAGAAAAGGTGGTGACCCTAGATAGAGGGGTCAATGTGGATGTGTTGCTTTAGGGGTCCCACACAGTTACCAGTAGCCCTTCCATCACCATCCTGAACCCCCTCCTGTTTCAGGGGCTAAAATGAAGAGCACACCTACCAACATTTTGGAAGTAAAAAGAAGGAACAAAAAAAATTGGCGCATGTAGTGTGGAGATTTATTTGACCACGCCCATTTTATGGCCACACCGGTAATTACCATGTTCATTTTACAAAATGTTGGAGATCAGGAAAATTTTTAATATTTCTCCTTATCTAAACTGTTACAATTACAATTAGTTGCACCTGCTAGCTGTTCTGGGCTCTCTGCCAAAAGCCAATGAAGTTAGAAACGTTGTAGAGAAAAGAGGGACTTTCCACCAGACCAGTACAAATGAGAGAGAGTTGCAATAAAGCGTATTTATATTCTATATATGAATATAGATCAATCACTATCCCTTCCCTCCCCCCAGCCCTATCCTCAGGGATAACACTTCATCATCATCATCATCATCATGTGATTTGCTAGGAGCCATTTTAAAGGCGGGCACTCAAGAAAAACAATTCATCTGTGGTACGGCGAATATGCCATTAACCAAGATGGCGACGAGGCAGCAGATGGGCGTGTGCCAGTGACGCCAGGGGGCGGAGTCCCAGGCTGGAGCTGTGGAAAGAGGCAGCTGATCGTGAAGAGAAGAGCGTCAAGGTAATGGTTCCAATAATTATTATACACCGCGAATTCATGACAATGGCGCCGGATAATGCCAGCGTTACTTGGGAGGACATTCACGTGACATTTACATTTAGTTCTACCTGACATTCACCCCAGCCACTGGGATACTCCAAACCTACAACTCTCTGGCCTTAATGTCCGCTCTTTTGTCACCCTCATAGGGCACAGCTCATACATACACGGACAGTGATCATAGAGGGACAGTGATCATAGAGGGGCAGTGATGATAGAGGGACAGTGATGATAGAGGGACAGTGATGATAGAGGGGCAGTGATGATAGAGGGACAGTGATCATAGAGAGGGACAGCTATAGTGGGACAGACAGTCCAGTGATGTATTGATGCTTTGCTTTTGATGTCATGTCATGAAACTCTCTGGTGGCTGCAATATTGGGATTAGAGTCTGTTCAAATGAATTGTTTCCTAGAAAGAAAACATAGAAAATGATTGTTTTTCTGCTTTTTTTTATTGCTCCCTCTTTCAGTTAAACATTTTTTTCTCTTTTTTTTATTATTGATGGTGTCAGTGAGCAGTTTCTTTGCTGCAATTCCACAGATCAGGTTTGAATTGTGCTGCTTCTTAGCTGGTACATCTCCTCATTGAGATATATATATATATATATATATATATATATATATATATATATATATATATATATATAGGATCTATTGATATATTTTCTACACTTCCTTTCTTTGGATCATTTGTCCAGACTGTAAGAATTGTAAGTTGTATGAGGAGAGCTGGTGAAAGAGTCACAGGCCTGTCAGGAATGAATGAGGTTTCCCAAGACTTCCTGGTAGGGGTTTGTTTATTCTGACATCATGTGACTTCCCTTTTGTCACAACAATTGCCCTTTTATCTCCCCATGTTGCTCATCTTCCTTTTCTTCTTTGTTGGGTATTGGCGGAATGTATCCGAGTGTTTGGTGAGAGCAGGTCTGAATGAAAGGAATCCTGATACTGTAGGAATGAGCAGGCCTGTGCTTGTCATGTATAATTCATAGAGAGTTACAGCAGAAACAATAGCACACGCTCTGGGTCACTGTGTCCCTACAAGTGATTGACTTATTAGCAGCTCCCTAATCACTGACATTGTATTCAGGCTCAGCTTTTGTCCCAGGGAGGGAGGAACACTGCTCAGTTATTATCACTTTATTCTCCACCTTCTTATCATTATTCAGTAAAACCAATAAAACACACCCAGACAATTGTATAACACATATATATTTCTATATACAGTGAGTGTTGGACTGCTTTATCTTTGTATA
>CM044447.1:415134-441139 GCA_024363595.1 Xenopus borealis | reverse complement strand
ATTGTGACCAGCGATTAATCACCAGGCGACAGAATCTCCCCGAATCTCCCCGTCTGTCCCCAGCCCATTTCTCTTGAGTATCAGAGATATAACGGGTTCAGTGTAAAACATACAATGTGATAACGTGGCTATTACACAATTATATGTTTATTGTCTCCATGGTTTAAAGTGGGAACCTTTATTATATTGTGATCAAGTCATTACTATCCATTAGCAACTGTCATGTTGCAGTGGTTCCAACTGTCGTCTTTATAAACTCTTACTGACTGGATCCCTTGTGTAACAGAGATTTAACACTGACGCTTCTACTCACTGAAATCTACAGGCAAGGGATTATGTGTAAATCCACAAACTGCACTGCATCTTGTGTGTGTGTGTGTGTGTGTATATATATATATATATATATTTATGTACATATATCCTTTATTCTTGGCATCCATTGATACTAAGACTAAGTGCCTGACCTTTGTGCCCCCCATGACTCTCGCTGGTTAAAGTTTGTTGAGTGACTTGTTGGGATTCTATTTGGGCAGCACAAAAGCCAGTGTGTTCTGTTAATATAAAATCCATATACAATTCTTTCTGCAATCATTGACAAACATTTATTACATCAGGTGTGTGTACAGTCCAGCAGGCTTCTCAGTCTAGTGCTGCTTCTTATTTTCTACCATTACACATACAGGAGACACTGGGGGTGCTATGGGGGGTCTTCTGGGGAGACAAGGAATAGCCTTGTCCCATTTATATAAAGGGTAATGGCTTCATTACCATCTGATTGGCTCTTGATCACCAACTGACTGAATATCCGCTGGCTCAGGACTCAATTTGGAGGTAGATATGGTCCATGGCCAACTTGTCTTTAAAGGGGTTGTTCACCTTTACATTATCTCTGATGCAGAGAGGGATATTCTGAGACAACTGGAAATTTCATTTGTTTAATTTATTGTTTGTATCATTTAGGGTTTTATTCAGCATCTCTCCAGTTTGTAATTTCAGGGTCCAAATTCCCCCAGCAACTATGCATTGATTTGAATAAAATACTAATAAAGCTGCAGATATCAGTCGTTCAGACCAATTTGACAGCTTCTGCCTGTGTATGGGGGCTTCTGACGGGTCTTCCCAATCCATTTCTGGCCTCGATAACACTAGCATTTGTTTATTCCAAAGCTGGACAGAGTCAGAAGGCGGCAAATAATTCCAAAAACTATAAAAAATATAATGAAGGCCAGTTGAAAAGTTGCTTAGAATTAGACATTCTATAACATACTAAAATGTAACTGAAAGGTGATTATATATATATCCAATTGCCATACAGGACCAGGGGAACAGGTTTGAATGTAAAGGACCTGCCTCTTAGGCTACTAACAAAACTATTGTGGCCAAACCCTGATATTGCCCAAAGGAGTGTCAAGTGGCCTGTGAATATGCTTTTTGCACCGTCCCTGGCATGTCTGTATGTAGTGATTGTAATACATTTACAGCCGCTCCCTGGAGTTACACAGATTGCACCGTCCCTGGCATGTCTGTATGTAGTGATTGTAATACATTTACAGCCGCTCCCTGGAGTTACACAGATTGCACAGTCCCTGGCATGTCTGTATGTAGTGATTGTAATACATTTACAGCCGCTCCCTGGAGTTACACAGATTGCACAGTCCCTGGCATGTCTGTATGTAGTGATTGTAATACATTTACAGCCGCTCCCTGGAGTTACACATACGTGGCACGTGCCAGTGATATTTGCCCGTCTATTATTGTCTCAAACAAAACGTGTTGTGGCTTTTCTTTTGCAGTCAGTAATTTTCCAGGAGCTTTGCAGTGTGGCTTCTCTCATAGGAGGTGACTTTGCTGAATATTGAAAGTGGTTCCTGTACAAAGTTACTTGGGCAGGCGGTTAGTGTAGAAGTAAACCTGCGCATCCTCATGTTGATTAAAGTTTATTTGTGTATGTGCCCCCTATATCTACTCTATAGCTATATGAAAAGCTGTAAGATATATATATATATATTTATATATATAGGTTTGATGGTCCCGAGTAAGGAGGACATTGATATGATACTCTCCTGGTGCTTCTCCTTAGGGCAGGGGTCCCCAACCTTTTTTGCTCGTGAGCCACATTTAAATGTAAAAAAGAGTTGGGGAGCAACACAAGCATGAAAAAGTCCATGTGATGTCAAATAAGAGCTGTGATTGGCTAATGGTAGCCCCTATATGGACTGGCAGCTACAGGAGAGAATGTTTGGCAGGACACCTGTTTTTTATACAACCAAAACTTGCCTCTAAGCCTGGAATTCAAAAATAATCACCTGCTTTGAGGCCACTGGGAGCAACATCCAAGGGGTCGGAGAGCAACATGTTACTCACAAGCTACTGGTTGGGGATCACTGGTTTAGGAAGACAAACTGTTGGATCATCTCCATTTGGCCCAGTGTGTTGGTGGCCTAATCAGATAAAGATCATCTTCTATCCCATGCCCAGCTTTAGGCTGGAAGAAGAGGGAGAATGTAGTCTCTATACAAACCCTAATTATTTGGCCCTTTTAATAACTCTATGAAACCTTTGTTAATGTGATGCTGACACATTTCACTGTTTTTCCCCCTTTAAAACCCAAGAAACCCAACCCCCCCCCCAAGATGTTATACATGTGTTGGTCACAACTTGCGCACTTTCAACTCCATTTCTGAATTGTTCAGCTTCTAAGCCATTGTCCTGCGTCTGTCCAGTGCGTCTGTGAGACAATGAGGCTGAAATTCAGCTCATAGTAAATCTCCAGTTCCGCTTCAATAACAAAGATGACTGTATTTAGGGGCTTGTCAGCTGCCGACCATGGGACTTTTCCAGCGGGGGCTCAAAGGAGAAGTTTAGTTTTCTTATAACTGCCTTGTTTTGTGCCAGGTTAATGCTCTCATTCTTTCACATGTGATTCAACAACAGACATGGCTAAATACACTCATTGCACAAGGTTTTACTCTTAGTTTATCCAACATGGAATTCTCCTGTAAAGTGCCATGAGTTTTACCCATAGTGCAGTGTGTTCCCCAGAATATATCAATGGAAGTGAACTTCTGTCTTGGTAAATATCATTGGTGTGAGTAATTGAGTAATGACTTTAGTGTCCAGCGCACTTGCTATAGATCATTTGTGGAGAATTCGACCCGTACCCCCCCAACCCATGTAGACCCCCTCCATCAACCCCCAGCCTTACTGCCCCCTTGAGGAAATGCCCCATACTTTATACTTACCCCTCAGTGCAGATTCATGCAGCAGACTTCCAGGTTTTCAGGAGTAAGTATAAAGTATGGGGCATTTCCCCAGGGTGGGGGGGCAGTGAAACTGGGGGAATGAGGGAGGGCAGTATTCATGGGGTTGGGGTATGTTTTTATTTACAGGGTTGAATTCTCCTTTAATGCCATGTATAAAGCAGTAAAGCAGGTCATACATGAAGAGATCCGCTTGTCTGGCAACATCACCAAACGATCGGATCTTTCTTCAATATTCCCACCAACAGCCGGGCTATATCTGAACAATCAGATTACAACGAGGAGCAATGGGCTCCAATAGGTTGGTCTACAGAAAAATATCATGGCCAGATATCAATCAGAAAGACCTGTTGGAAGCCATCATACACGGGCAGATAAGCTGCTGAATTGGTCTGACTGATGTTTATCTGCCTGTGTATGGCCAGCTTATGAGAACCTTGGAATTGTCAGCAGATCCAGCTGATTCCATTGAATGAATGTGTGTAATTGTGTGTAATTCATCAGCCACTGGAGCTTGCTGCATTTTCCAAAGGAGAATGTATGGAGATAAGTAGGTTTTAAACAGCGACCGTTTCATGCAGTTCAGCTGTTCATCTCATTTAAGGAGCTTCAGTATTGTGATTTAAACCCATGAACAAAACACAATCCCACCCTGTATTGTGATGACACGACATGTGCCTGGTTATTTTTATTACATGTTACACATTTCAGCAGTAATATATAAACTTGTATTATTATTATTATTAATAAACATTCTTGTGTGTCTACTCTGAAAGGCCACAGAATGCAGCAGATACTTTCCAGTGTAAAGATAAGTAGTAAATCTTACTGCTCTACAAATAGCCTCCAGGAGACAAGATATTTGTGTTAATAAATAGAATTACCGTTGCTAAGGCCATAAAAGCGGAGCTACTGGAGCAGAGAGATTCATTCAAGTGGAAAGTGTAACATATATTTAGGTTTGTCTTCTGTTTCTTTTCCTTAAAGGCCACCAATCACAGCCAAAATCAAACACATATTAACAATCTGACCAGTACAACCTAAACATGTTTAATCAAACTACATATACAGACTGAGGGAGTCCATACTGTGACTACAACATGCAAATGAGTTCACGAGCATGCTCAGATTGTATTCTACCCAGAATGCCTAGCTTCAGTAAACTCTAGAAGTATCAAGAGAAGTGCACACACAACTTCCACAAGGTGGCAGCACTAACACACAAGTTTGGCAGATTTCAAAATAGCTTAGAAGGTTTATTAGGGAAGCAAGGAATTTCAACTGAGCATGTGCGAGATTTCAGCGCTACAGTTGGCTGTGAAGATATTGGTAGGAGGAGTCAGTGAAATCCAAGATGGCTGCCTCAGCTAGAACTGCAGTGGAGATAGGGGAGATTTTGCATAAGGTATAGTGAGCTGATCATTTACATTATACAAACAATACTGTTTTACAAATCGGATTTCTTGAACTTTCACATAGTGTATTTACTTAATAAATCATTTTAGGTATGATTGGTGCCCTTTAAATGTTTAGTCCATTATGAATGTAGAAAGTAAAGGCCACAGAGAGCGGATGCTGATGCTGATTTAGACTTAAACAAGAGTAGTTTCGTGTCTCATTAGACTCCATATCATTTTATAATACAACAAGGCTGACAATTGGTGATACTCTTTCCCCAATATGTAATAAAAGGCACTAAGTTTGCCCAGGAGCAGTAACCCATAGCAACCAATAAGATGATTGCTTTTAAACAGGTGACCAGTAAATACTACCTGCCGATTGGTTGCTATGGGTTACTGCTCCTGGGCAAACCTTTTATTACATAACACCCATTATTGGCTAAATCGGGAAGATTTTCCCACGACTTCTCTTTTTTCTTATTTGGCCAATAGACAGGTGCCCAGCCTGAAACAACTAGTGCTGTTGAATTGCCCAAAACTTGGTTGTTTCATTGAGTATAAATGTTTTATTAAATATATATAAATGCTGCTGGGAGAACTGGTTTCCAGCTCATCGGCCCCACGCCTGTGATTGGTTGTTTATTCACATCTCTGACTATTTGGCTAAACCCAGCCATTCTCTTACCTTCCTGTGATACTTTGTTCTACATTTCTATTATTTCTTTCACTTTTGTTATTCTCTGCGGAAACCCAATGTGACACCCCTTGTTCTACAGAACTGGAGCCTCTGCTACAATATATTTACACTGATTATATTTACTCTGATTCTTTTCTTCTAGGTATAACAGTAATAAGAAATCCAGAAACCATGGGTGAACTCTTCCGAAGTGAGGAGATGACTTTGGCTCAGCTTTTCCTACAGTCTGAAGCTGCGTATTGTTGTGTCAGTGAACTGGGAGAGCTGGGGAAAGTCCAGTTTCGAGATGTAAGTGCGGCAGATTGTTAAGCCCACAAACACATACGTATGAATTCTATGAATTGAATCTTGTTAGCCAAAATGAGGCAATTTCATTCATTTAAAGGGATCCTGTCATGGGAAAAAAAAATTCTTCCAAAATGCATCAGTTAATAGTGCTGTTCCAGAAGAATTCTGCATTGAAATCCATTTATTAAAAGAGCAAACAGATTAGTTTTATATTTCATTTTGAAATCTGACATGACTCTAGACATATTGTCAATTTCCCAGCTGCCCCTGGTCATGTGACTTGTGCTCTGATAAACTTCAATCACTCTTTACTGCTGTACTGCAAGTTGGAGTGATATCACCCCCTCCCTTTCCCCCCCAGCAGCCTAACAACAGAACAACGGGAAGGTAACCAGATAACAGCTCCCTAACACAAGATAACAGCTGCCTGGTAGATCTAAGAACAACACTCAATAGTAAAATCCAGGTCCCACTGTGTACTATTCAGTTACATTGAGAAGGAAAAACAACAGCCTGCCAGAAAGCAGGTCACATGACCAGGGGCAGCTGGGAAATTGACAATATGTCTAGCCCCATGTCAGATTTCAAAACTGAATATAAAAAAATCAGTTTGCTCTTTTGAGAAATGGATTTCAGTGCAGAATTCTACTGGAGCAGCACTATTAACTGATGCATTTAAAAAAAATGTTTTCCCATGACAGTTTCCCTTTAATATTGCTTACAATCTGTGTATACACTGTGTTTATATTCTGTGTAGCTTTTCTGGTATCAGTTACTGCCTTTGTGCCTTTCCCATGTGCAAATCTTACAGGGAATATTACATCACTGTATAGTAGTTGATATTGATTTTCATCTATGACTTTTTGCTGATTAAGAGTAAAACTGGTAAAACGTCTCCAGTTTGTACAAGAGGGGACATTTCCTTCTTGATTAATATTCCAATAATAACAGCTTTGTCACCCTTCTCTGGATGCGTTTGGGTTAGGGTACTACTATCCTTTTTTGTGAATAGCAAAGAAAGTTATTGATGATCCGAATCGCTGATTTTATATCTCTTTATGGCTGCGGATTCAGGTGTCTGTGTTACACCTCAAATGGGAATCAAGTGGTTTAACTGAATCACAAAGCAGCTCCGAGCAGTATTTTCAAATTTGTGATTCAATTAAACCACTTTTTTGTGCACTGGGGACTAAGCAAGTTTTAAGTCCCAAATGGCAAAAACTTGAAATATTCCAGGTTTTATTTTTTATTCTAAAACGTATTAAACCCCAAGGTTGTTAAAAGTCAGAATAAATAAAGTGTTCCAACTCAGACCTGCCGAGTTCAAGTAGAAGTCAATGGGAGAAGTCTTGAATATATCCTGATCCGAAGATTTTTAGGAAAATGTGTTGATAAATAAGGGGGGGGAAACCTATGCAGATTTGGTTGGAGTAGTTTTCAGAAAATACTCGGCTTTTGAAAAACCACCTTCTAAATTTCTAGTTCATACTACAGATTCATGATTTCAGGCAGGGCTACAACATGGGAAAACCTAGATCAGGTGTAGAAATGTATCTTTCTTTTTTTTGCCCTTTATGGGCAGTATTCGCTGTAAAGCCACCCAAGCCTCTGGGCTCTAAACTACTTCATGATGATCCTTGTTTGATTCCTCGCCTCTAACATCTATTTGTCTATTTGTTATTCCCATCTCCAGTTAAATCCGGATGTCAATGTATTCCAGAGGAAATTTGTCAATGAGGTCCGAAGATGTGAAGAAATGGACCGCAAGCTGCGTATGTATCTCGGATACTTTATAGATGCACAATTCCCTCTCTTAAAGGTTTTGCATGAGAGCTGCCTGTTTCCTTACAATTTCTATTCACACCCTCAGTATGATGCCGTGGGCAGGAACAAGTATTTTAATAAACAAATAGCCCCCCATGTAATTATATTATGTTCTGATGTTACTGGTGCTTCTATGGCACTTCTGGTGGGGTGTGTGCAAAATACTAATGAATTCATCCTTTTAGGGTTTGTGGAAAAGGAGGTGAAGAAAGCAAATATTTCAGTCCTTGACACCGGGGAGAACCCAGAAGTTCCCTTTCCTAGGGACATAATTGACCTCGAGGTAAGTCTCATGGGAATGTTTGACTTGTATCCTTTCAGTTTTTAACACCCCCATGATCTGTCACTTGGAATCATTGCCGTTTCATGTTCAGTAAATCTATTGTCAGAGGAGCAGAATGAGTGATTACTGACATTTTCCTCATCTTTGTCACATGTTTATACTCAGCCAATCAGCAGCCTCAGGCTGTACCACAACATATTCAAAAAGGACATTTTTAACTTACAGTAGAAATAATGTTTTTTTTCACGTATCTCTGCTTATCTAGCTGAGCAAGGGATAACGTGTGATCCAGAGTATTTTATCAGCTCATAAGCTGATAAAATTCTACCACGGGAATAGTTAGGAAATTAAAATCCTTCGAATTCAAAGGATTTTACCGCAATTCGATTAGTCGAATGATCAGATTACAAAAATTCGATCGAATGATCAAATTGTTCGAATTGATCGATTCGAGCGATTTTAACCATTCGATCGAATCTTTATAATTTGATTAAAATTTGCCAAAGACACTTTGGTAGGCTGAAACTGGCGAACTAGGCAGTCAAGTAAAAATTTAAAGGGGAAGTAATTCGATAGTCGAATAGATTTTTATTCCAATTGTTCGATTCAATCGAATTTACAGAATTCCCTGGTCAAAGTCAACTAATTTGCATATTGGAAATTCTAATCTTTTTGAAAATTCGATCGAATTTCGAATCATTCATGTGAATACATGTGAATTTAGTAAATTTGCCCCTTAGTGTCAGCATCCAAGGAAAATAAATGCCCTCATTTTTATCCTTGTGTCCTCTGCACTTGTAAATAAATCATGTAAATAAGTCAATTTCAGTGACTGAAACCAGTAAAACCTGTGTAGAGATATGGGCTAAAATGTGTAATTTTATAAGCAAATAAATAACAAGCACTTTATGCTCTATATATTATCTGCCCGTGTATGAGGGGTCGACTGATATCATGCCTAAATGATTTCTTGTTTCCTTCATGATTTTGACTTTTTCATTTATTCTAAACAGGCAAATTTTGAAAAGATTGAGATTGAACTGAAAGAAATAAACACAAACCAAGAGGCCTTGAAGCGGAACTTCCTTGAACTGACAGAGTTAAAATTCATTCTGCGCAAAACCCAGCAATTTTTTGATGAGGTCAGCGTTTCCTCACCTCTCCGTTAAAGAACTTTGGGGGGTTTAACCCCTGGTCTGGTGGGCTAACACAGTGTAGGGCTGCCAGTAGAGACTTTCATATACAGTAAATGCCACACTGTTTGAGATCATCTTTATGTAGCAGCAGTGCTTTAAGTTTATTAACAATGTTATACCTTCTGATTGCATAAAAAGTATGCATTTGTCACATGTGAATAACTTCTACCATTCCTTATCCTATTATTCTGCAAGTGTCTCTGAATCCCAGACTTAGCACAGATCTATTATTACCTGTCTGGGCTTGGGCACATGATTGCAGACATGGTAAGAGACTTCCTGATCTTGCTTGTCTTTTATACACTCAATTGATTTTGCTTGGTGCTGGATAGATGGATAGATATTAAAATAAACAAGCTTTTTTTCCCCCACACAAGCAATTTTTTGACAAAAACAGAAACCTGGTGACACATATATATATATATATATATATATATATATATATATATATATATATATATATATATATATATATATATATATATATAAATAATATTTGTAAATTCAGAAGCAAGCCAAATCAATCCATTGCAGAAAACACAGGTGGTTCAGGAACTCCCTTGCAGTTTCTTCCTGAACGCTGACAAAGGCAGAGATTTCTATTTACTGTTACTCTTTATTAGCTATAGTACCTTATATTCTCTCTCTCAAACCATTTTTCTTGCCATGGTTCCTTCCTTACCTTCTCTGCCTGTAGATTTAGTCTAGAGGTAAGTCACTATCCTTTCTCATGGGATACTATCAACTACCTTTTATAAGGGATGTAAAATGTGTGTACCTGCTCTGAATGTCTATGGAATTCCAGTCAACACATATTTCTTATCCTCCCTTTATTAAAGATGGTTGTTGGAACCCCTGTTCTACGTTTCACACTCTATGTTTACACACTGGGGGTCATTTATTAACACTGGGCAAATTTGCCCGTGGGCAGTAACCCATGGCAACCAATCAAATTGCGGCATTTATTGTTCCACTTGCAGCTGGCTTTAAAAAGCTAATAGCTGATTATTTGATATATTATATATTATAGGTAATGGCCCATGGGCAAATTTGCCCAGTGTTGACGAATGATCCCCACTGTCTTTCTCCGTGTTCTTTCCTTAATGTTTCTTTCTGTGTCAGTGCTGTCCTCTGCTTATCTTTTAGCTATTTATTCCTACTCTTTCTCCCATAACCAAATAGTTTATCTGGACGCAAACATTTTAAAGGACCAATAACAGCAGCTGATCTGTTGGTCAGTGTTTAATATTCTCATCTATACACTGAAGTCATTCCTCCTATTTTTGGACTGTAACTTCTGTGCTTTGGCAGGGCCCAATCAGTGAGCAGGCAGTTATATGTATAGATATGATATAGGTCTGATAGGTTTAAACATTATTAGGTGCAGCACTCTGTATGTAAGTGGTAAAGGTAAGTGAAGATTAAACACGTCTGTTCTCACTTGATAACTGTAAATGCCAATAAGTATTTATGCTAATGCCTCTTTAGTGGTAAATGATATGGTTTTGTGAAAAACAATGCTATGTATTTGTTGCTGCAAGCAGGGTTCTTTCTATTCTGAATGGCAAGTATAGCAGTATTGAAGGGGCCAATCAGAA
Organism: Xenopus borealis; assembly: GCA_024363595.1. NCBI lineage: Eukaryota > Metazoa > Chordata > Amphibia > Anura > Pipidae > Xenopus > Xenopus borealis. The sequence goes on along the minus strand of CM044447.1, from coordinate 430,593 downwards.
TAGGAATAGGTTTCCTAGCTTGCAGAATAAGGGTTAATGGCATGCAGATGGCTTATTCCTTCAAAAACCTTTCTGTCACCCTCCACTCCTATCCCACATTTGTGGTTTACTATATATATATATATATATATATATATATATATATATATATATATATATATATATGCCCACGGTGTTGTGCGTTGAAAGCATCCATTTAAGGTTACTGACAAATAGATGTGAGAGTTTTCAGCACATTGTAAGTCTGCAACCAGAATCCTTTGCTGCCTTGTCCTATGTCATTCTGCAGCTCCGCAGCTTACTGTATAGATTGTGCCTTCCCTATGACTCTGTGTATTAATGCAAGCGAAACCACTGAATTCTCATCATATGCTGATACAGTCGGACTCATTTACCATCACTGGGCAAAGTTCTACCAGAACTGTAACTTGATGCCACCATTCAGTGATCAGCTTTGTTCAGCCGGCTGCTGGTAGAAGAGTGAAAGCAGGAATCTAATTGGTTGCCTTGAGTTACTGGCCAGGTTCAGATGTGCCAAATGTATAGATTGCTTCAGTGTTGGACTGGGATACCAGGGGCCCATCAGAAAACCTTAGGCTTAGGGCCCACTTAACTATTATACCTCTTTGTCTCACGCAACCTCTTTATTCTACTAGACTCTTTTCCCTATATACTTCCATTATTAAGCCTCTTTGTTCCCATAAAGAAATAGGGAATGACCATGAAATATGCCAAATGGCTAGAAGCAAGAGGCCACTGACACCTGGGCCCACTGGGAGTTTTCCTGGTGTCCTGGTGGGCCAGTCCAACACTGGATTGCTTGCCTTCATACATAGATACTCATTCCTGCTGACCCCTCGCCTGCCCCAGGTGACCCCTGCAAGCCACTAATTGTCTTTAGTAGTTATTAATTGGTTTGTGAATTCGGGCTCAATTGCATCATCATCATCATCAGCAGATGGCGGATCCGGATCTTTTGGAAGAATCCTCCACATTGCTGGAGCCCAGTGAGCTGGGAAGAGGAGCGCCATTAAGGCTTGGGTAAGTAGAAGCAAAGAATTCCCTCCTAATACAGAACTCTTGCAATCCATTGTATAGTAATAATGTATACACAGACGTATGACTATCACGTAGCACACAAACATAACATTTTTATTGTTTTGGGGGTATTTTTAGCTTTGTGGCTGGAGTGATTAATCGTGAGCGGATCCCAACCTTCGAGAGGATGCTGTGGCGTGTTTGTCGTGGAAATGTCTTCTTGCGCCAGGCAGAGATTGAAAACCCACTGGAGGATCCAGTTACGGTAAACTTCATTTTTTTTGCCTCCAGAAATTTTACCTAAAGAGGAAAAGTAAAGCCTAAAGGTGGCCATACACAGGCACATGAAAGCTGACAATATTGGTACTTTAGGCCAATTCAGCATCTCATCTGTCTCTATGTGGGGGCTCCAAACAGCCCTCCCCCCCCATCAATATCAGGCCAAAAATCATCCAGATATCAATGGGGCAGGTTTGATTTTTTTTTCTTTGATCCAGGACCACAGCGGCTAGTTGTCCTGTGACCCATTGGTGCCCATTGGTCACAGTATTGTAATGTGATTGTTCAGATTAACCCAATATCTCCCAACCATTATTGTGCGCATCAGGTCAAGATCTGCTCGTTTGGTAACCTACTAGTGTATGGTCATCTTAAGGCTATGACCACAGCTGGGTGATTCTTCTAATGAAGGTAAATGCAGAATTAGCCTTCTCATGTGCATGTACCTGGAGACAATGTGTGGGGCTGAGTCGAAATCGAAATTTGCTTTAAAAAAGAAATCAAATTTTTTCAACTTGGATGAATGTAATCAACCTGAAAACTCAAATCAAATTTTAAAAATTCGATTCTGCAAACAATTCTTTCTCCCATTGACTTAAACTGCAATTCGGCAGGTTTTAGGTAGTCAAATTTAAAGGGGAACTCTGGCTTCCAAATTTGATAAAGAGGCCCACATAGCACAGAAACCCCTAATGTAATATCGAAGTTACCTGGTTCTTCAAAAAGTATGAACAAATGACATTTTCTATGCTGAAATCCAGCTGTAAAACCGTTTTTTTTTTTTTGCATCATTTGAAATCCTGGCAGGGAAGGAGGGACTAAACACTAATGGTACAAATTGTAACAACGTGTCCACAGCTTACAGACAGCATGCAGAACTACATAACCCACAATGCATTGGACTGAGATGTTCCTTTCCTTATTGAAATATAGTGTGCAGGGAATTGTGGGGTTTGGAGGATGTAGGCTAAGGACAGCTGGCTGCTCATACAAAGTAACTGTAGTCAGCCAGCTCAGCAAAGTAGTCAGACAGATCAGCAGGGGGCTAAGCTTAGGGAACTGTCAGAAACCATTAAAAACCATGAAAAGTCTGCATATTTTTAATTGATGTATATTGAAAAGTTTCTTGAAATTACGTTTATAGGCGGGAGCTTTAGGTGGGAGCTATAGGCGGGAGCTATAGGCAGGAGCTATAGGAAGGGTCAGATTCCAAGAAGAATTCCCATCATCCCTTTCCTATTTCCACCACAGGATTATATGCCATTGTCCCATTTAGCTGCAGCTACTATTGTGTGAGCCAGACAGAGGGACTAATTTCAGGTTCCTCACTGCACTTAGTAGTTCAGTTCCACTGTTTACTTCATTATTGCTGCGTACACATTATGTATTTATTGCAGTATCGCTTATGAATTGTGTGTGCTTATTTACGTGTACACATACAAGTGGGGGGATATTCCAGAACATTCTTGTGTATGAGCCTTTTCTCTTGTGTATGAGAAGCTATTGTCCTTCTGTTACAGATAGACTGCGTATAGATCCCCTAAGGAAGTGTCTGTACAGTGAGATTAGTCCCGACTGATTATGAGAGCAGCTTCCTGGCACATATCACACTGTCCATCAAACAAACACAGGAAATCTCATACTTTGTTCCATGAAGGAGGCACCACCTACCCTGCTCTCTCCTCTGCAACCTCACTCATTGAATTTAAAGGAGCCATATAAGATTCATTAAAAAAAAAACTTTCTAGGCAGTTATGAGTAATGTATGGTGTTGCTTTTACATGGTGCTTAAAATGAATATTATCTTTAAAAACAGTCCCTTTATTAGAGCTCCCTATAGATGTTCACTAGTTTCCTGTTTCAAATGAGCATTGGGCGTGTCCTAACAGTCCCTGCCAGAAGCACAGTAGGAGGGGGACAGCCAATCACAGCCCTGCAGTCACACAAGCACAGACAGGCATCCGTTCCCTATCAGGTCCTGCTAGCTGCTGATTGGTTCCTGTCCTACAGTGCAGTGAGCTGAGAGCCTGGGAATTCGGGGAGCAGGAAGAGAAGGGAGGGATTATAAGGGGTTTTGCAGTAATATTCACTAAATCAATCTAAAATACAAATATTAAGCACAATTCTTCTATATCTAAATGAGTATGACACACTGTTACATTCTTATTTTTTTACACAAAATATATTTTGCTTATTCTCCTCGGCCTCCTTTTGCTTTTATTTATTTCTTACTGCTATAAATGGGAGTAGCACCCTGTCAGAACTTTGTTTTTATTCCTGCACATCATGAGCAGTAAGTAGTAGAGACTATGCAGGCTGTGCTATAAGTGACACAGGGGGGAAATTGTATCAGCAAATGCTGGTGTGTATATTCCAGGCAAAGTCTGCGGGGTCCTTACAGCAATCAGAGGTAGTTGGAAGAGGTATTGCCAGGAATGTAATAAGTGGAATTCTATTTGAATTACTAATGTTAGATAATGTTTTAGTTCTACCCAGTCCACTCTAGTTCTGCTCAGTGTACTACACATTGTACCCTAAACAAACATGTATTCAGATGTGTGTTCCGTTCTGCTGTGTGATCCCCCCCCACACTGCACAAGAGAAATGTGCCTGAATAGGTCCAAAACAAATGTTCTGTGCATGAGTCATTGTTATTGGGCTGCTTATCAGCAGGGAACATTTAGTGGGCAGTGCCCCTGGCCAGCGTTACATCAAAGCTATACGGTAACTCAACCAAACAGCTGGGATCTCAAGATAAGCCTTTATTATGGCAGTCTCCCAAGGTGCATTGCATAGCCTATGTAATAACTCCCCCATATTCACTGATTTGCATAGAAGGATAATCCACTGCCTCAGAGGAGGGTATATCTGTAACTATTCCCAGAAAATGAACTTTCTGCATCTGGAGTTTTTCCCTTGAAAGAAAAAGTTGATAGGACAATAAATGCCAAACTCTGAACAGACAGATATCAATAGTACATGAATATCAGTTGGGATCATTGGGCCCCCTCTTTTTATGCCTTTATATTTTGTGTTGTTATCAATGTACAACTGTCAGTCATACCCGCTTGTAACAAATCATTGTCCTCTACTAAAAGTAAGTATGAAGGAATTCGTTTTTATCCTACCTCGCATTACGTATTTGCTGCATCATTTCTAACATTTGAAGTTTAAATGCTGCTTGTTCTACATGAAGGGATATGACTCCAAGGTGACAGTTTCACCAGTGCCTGGATCAGCTTTACTTTCAGTAATCCTTGTATTGCCTCCCTTGCTAAGCAGAAAAGATCCCCAGCCCTTTCTTGTAGTTGTCTAGTGTATCTGCCTGTCCAACTACTTCAGTAACCCTAATCCTGCATCTTTAATATACTCGTGCCTTGCAGGGTGACAGTGTTCACAAGTCTGTTTTCATCATATTCTTCCAAGGAGACCAACTGAAGAACAGGGTTAAGAAAATCTGCGAGGGGTGAGAAATGTTTAATTTACTTGACTTGCCTTACTAGCCTGTTGTCCTAACTTCTCAATATTTCTATTTTACTATGGACAATTCTGCAGCTTCAGTTCCTCTATATATTTACGCAAAGGTTGAATATTCAGTGTAAACAATACTTTATAGCTGTATATTGTCTTTTTTATTGAAGAACTAAACCCCGTGTTGAAGCGGAGCCTGACCACAGTTATGACTAGTGGCTAAAGGGATAAATGCTGGCTAGTCACCAGCCCTTGGCCTCCTTTAGTGAATAGGACACAATGTAGAGACCATGGGGAATGAAGGACCCTCACCCTCTCAACATGTTTCATTGGGAAGTGATGGATTCTGGGATTTGAAGTTCCTCTCCTTTTCCAGTGAACCTGTGCACCACCTGCTACACAAAGCAGAAATACTTCAAGTCCCAGAATGCATCACTTCCTACTTGAAACAAGGTAATTAGAAAATTGGCTGCCGGTCTATGGAGGATGGGACTGGCCCATGTGTAATAATTATAGTTATATATAGAACTTATAAATCTAATGGTAAGTCTAAATATCCTCGGCAGTTGCCTTATGATAATAGTAGCAGTGTTAGCACCTGTTGATTCACAGTTTTATTCTTTCCATATACTTTCTATTTAGCTTGACTCTCTTTTTAAATGAATTCTCCAACAGGTTCCGTGCATCCCTTTATCCCTGCCCAGAGACCCCACAGGAGCGTAAGGAAATGGCCGCTGGAGTTAACACAAGGATTGAGGATCTGCAGATGGTAAGACTTCCTTCTGAGCTTCTATATCTTCCAATAATTGAGGGTTTTCAGTTTTAACATATAACAATTAAATTATTCCTCACTTGTGCAGACCTCCTGGGCTCCTGCTCAGACCACGATTCAATTGAATATCAAGAAATAAGGATGGAGGACGCTTTGTCAAGGGCATGTGAGCCCGAAACATGTAGTTCACGGCAGTTCCAATTAAAGGAAATTTGCAGCATAGTTCTGCGCCTCAAGCTTCCTCCATCCTTATTTCTTGATATCTTCCAATAATACTGTCTACATTTCATTTCAATATTACGATTTGTCCTTCCATCTGCTTGATATTGTAACTACTAAGTGTACATCTATGTTTTATGTTTAGGTTCCATTTACACAGTGAAAGGGTAGAATAGGTTTTTGGTTGCCATTCTTTATTTTCCACTCCCTGCAATGAAGTTTTTTTTTAATGTATTTGAATTGATAGTGCTGCTTATGATTAGCTGAATTCTTTAGCACAGTTCACTCAAAGGGACACAAAATATATTGACCAATTTATTCTTAAGCAGAATCTTTCTAAGTAGTAGTGCTGATGAGTACCACTTGTCTGAAGATCTACTATTTTTATTATCCAGGACTTGTATAGAGAATGTTGTACTCTGCTATATTATTCTTCATGATATTCCTCTTAGGTGCTGAATCAAACAGAAGATCATCGCCAGCGTGTCCTGCAGGCTGCCGCCAAGTCGCTCCGTGTGTGGTTTATCAAAGTGAGGAAGATGAAGGCAATCTACCATACTCTGAACCTCTGTAATATTGATGTGACCCAGAAGTGCCTTATTGCTGAGGTCTGGTGTCCTGTTGCAGATCTCGATTCCATTCAGTTTGCCCTTAGAAGGGGAACGGTAAGTACTGCATTTATACAGCTAATGATATTTCAATTCATTTCAGATACAGTAATCCTGTCGCTTTAACCTATTTCACATTGTTGCAAAGGCACGTGCTTTCCATACACATTAACTGTATAGATTTTATTACTGTTCTGCCATCTTTGATGTTGCTTTATATCCCTTTCAGGAACACAGTGGCTCCACTGTCCCTTCAATTCTAAACAGAATGCAGACCAATCAGACGCCCCCAACATACAACAAGACCAATAAATTCACATATGGCTTCCAAAACCTTGTGGATGCCTATGGCATTGGCAGCTATCGGGAAATAAACCCAGGTACATAACTGTTTCTTGGCATATTTGTTTGGAAATATAGTGCAGGTATGGGACGTGTCATCCGGAAACCCATTATCCACAAAGCTCCAAATTACAGAAAGGCCATCTCCCATAGACTCCATTTCATCCAAATAATTCAAATTTTTATGAATGATTTCCTTTTGCTCTGTAATAATAAAACAATACAGTGTACTTGATCCCAACTAAGATATAATTAATCCTTATTGGAAGCAAAACCAGCCTATTGGCTTTATTTCATGTTTATATGATTTTCTAGTAGACTTAAGGTATGAAGATCCAAATTACAGAAAGATCCATTATCTGGAAAACCCCAGGTCTCAAGCATTCAGGATAACAGGTCCCATACCTGTAATAATAAAACAGTCGCTTGTACTTGATCCCAACTAAGATATAATTAATCCTTATTGGAAGCAAAACCAGCCTATTGGCTTTATTTCATGTTTATATGATTTTCTAGTAGACTTAAGGTATGGAGATCCAAATTACAGAAAGATCCAGTATCCAGAATGGCCCAGGTCCCAAGCATTCTGGATTACAGGTCCCATACTTGTACAATCATAATTGTTCTATATGATCGTGGCCCTTGGTAGTAATTAAAGTTGACGGGATACATGTCTTCACATCACTGGAGTTTTAAGGATATAGAGATGCAAAGATTTGCTGGTTTAGTGATTACTATATTACCTTTTATTAGAATATGAAAAACAATGACTAAATTGCAGGTCAGAGGAATGTAGTTTAGTTGGAAATCTTTCGAATATGTTCATGTTGCTTACTGGCTGACTATTCAGGTATGTCCATGGATGTATAATCTCTGTAAAGCATCAACACCTGGAATTAAATGAATGTTTCTGCCTTTTAAGCTCCATATACCATCATCACATTCCCATTTCTCTTCGCTGTGATGTTTGGGGACTTTGGTCATGGGATTTTAATGACTCTATTCGCCATTTGGATGGTTGTAAGAGAGAGCCGAATTCTGTCGCAGAAGATTGACAATGAGGTATGGTGCTTGTGTTTATTCTATTACTTTCTCCTAATAGAGAGAGATAACACTATAATTATATACACTTTACAGCATTGGATTTACTGCACATTTAATGCAAACACGGTCAATCTCCCAAACTAATAAACATGGAGCTGTTCATGACTGGGTCTCCACTGATTGCTTTTTCTCAATGTATATTTTCATATGTAGAGGCTAATTTGTACCGAATACTCCAATGTATTAGTTGTGTATTTAAACCTTGAGTGTTAAAAGTAGGGATGCACCAAATCCACTATTTTGGATTCGGCCAAACCCCTGAATCCTTCCCGAAAGATTGAGCCAAATACCGAACCCTAATTTGCATATGCAAATGTGCCAAAAAGTCACGTGATTTCCCTCCCTGGCCCTAATTTGCATATGCAAATTAGGATTCGGTTCGGACCGGGCAGAAGGATTCAGCCGAATCCAAATCCTGCTGAAAAAGGCTGAATCCTGGTGATTTCCCTGGGCTTTAAGTTTACATTTGTCTTATCCCCAGGGCTCTATTGGATAGGAGTTCAAAGTTGAAGCTAATTTTCTGAATACTTTGCATTCACAGCTCTTCAACATGATGTTCAGTGGAAGATACATAATTCTACTTATGGGCCTCTTTTCTACATACACCGGCCTCATCTACAACGACTGCTTCTCCAAAGCTCTCAATCTGTTTGGCTCATCGTGGAGTGTAAGGCCGATGTTCACAGACACTTGGTCGTGAGTATTGATGCATCTCTTTAAGTTAAAAGGTCAATCTTTCTGTTTTGCTCAAGTCTTTTCTGAAGGAGCAAACCTGGAATTTTTCCTTGGTTTTTTTATGAAGAGAAGTTCAAGGTACCAACTCCCAGAGTGAAATAATCGTTTTATTTCTATAATGGCTCCAACCAACCAACCACAAATTCAACAAGGAAATCTATTTATAGGCAGAGGCAAGTTATAGCCATGTAGTTGCTATTGGGCTTTTAATTCAACAATTCAATTTACAAGTGCCTTCCTTCACTACACAAATGGTGTGGGTAGGCTGATGGGACAACTACACCTATTTTTTATATAAGGAGTTATTTTGTGCTTTTATGAAGACTCACTTGAAATTATTTTGTCCATCTACAGAGAAGATCTTCTTAAGCATACATCTGTTCTACAGCTGAATCCAAATGTCACAGGAGTATTTAATGGACCGTACCCATTTGGTATTGATCCGGTAAGTGTAAACTGTCAAAGTGTAATAGAAGATGTTGTTTGATTGACAGTTTGCCAAAATAACATCACATCAAATCCAAACTCCAATGTGCTAGAGAAAAAACGTGAGGTTCAATTTGTGAAAACAAACACGGCAAACATAACTTCCATTTTGGTAATATGGGGAAAGGTGTTTTACTCAAGAACTTACAATCTAAAAGTGGCATGAAATGTATGGTGACTTCAATTTTCCCTCCTGATTCTTCATGACAGATTTGGAGCTTAGCGACCAACAAGCTGACATTCTTGAATTCCTTTAAAATGAAAATGTCTGTGATCCTTGGAATCATTCATATGATGTTTGGGGTTGCTCTCAGCCTCCTGAACCACATGTGAGTATGAAGTGTTAATATACAATGCAATGTTCTAATTGGATGAAAATGAGGGAGCAAAATGTTACTGGACATAGTAATGGTACAAAGTGAAGCTCACTTACTGAGACTGAGCAATAACTAATGGCAATCGATCAGAAAGTGGCTTTTAGGTTTTCTCCTGTTGGCAAATCAGCCCCAGTGGGAAACAGGGGTAATAATGGAAAGCTATTTTCAGAGTAACATGCATACAATTGAATTACAGTGGTAAATATACGTGTCAGTAAATGGAAGTGTAACGCATGCTTATGTTTTCTTTTTACAGTTACTTCAAGAAGCCTCTGAACATCTACCTGGGTTTTATACCTGAGATGATATTTATGACTACTCTGTTTGGTTATCTGGTCATACTTATAATCTACAAGTGGTGTGCGTATGATGCATCAACCTCCATGGTTGCACCCAGTCTCCTTATTCACTTCATCAACATGTTCCTCTTTAGCTACCAAGACATCAGCCTGCCTATGCTCTACAAGGGCCAGGTAGGGGCAGCATCCACCCAATCATATATCATATATTTGCTGTTGTTCATAGGCAGTGAATAATAAAGGTATAGCGAGTTTTGGACTCCCTAAAAGGAAAAAGTCACATATGAGTAAACTGTTATAGGTTCTACAATGAAAAGGAATGGTTGGTTGATGTAACAGAAAGTGGGTCATATGGGGTTTTAGCAGGAATTAGATGAAAGTAAGATTATTTACAGCCATAGGGTTGAAATACTGAGATATTTTATTTTATTTTATTTAGGACTTTGGGATTCTTTATGAAGAAAAAGTGTATGCAAGCTTTATATGGATTAAAAATAAATAGGTAGTTTGTTGTTGAATCTGTAAGTGGAACCCTCCAATTTCAAGGGCCAATTTGCCTAACCTGTTTTTTTGTTTGACCCACAGATGGGGTTGCAGTGCTTCCTGGTTGTATGTGCAATTATTTGTGTACCCTGGATGCTTGTGCTTAAACCCCTTATTTTACGCCGTCAGTACTTGAGGAGAAAACATTTGGTGAGTAACTGCCCTGTCCTTGTGTATGTGATGTATATGTGCAAATATGCAGCCCTATATTAAATGCAAATACATTCTACTTACAATAGTTCCACTTTGTTCTGACCATGAGTATAAAGAACTAGCGGGGCCTTTAATTAGTGTTTTTTAATTATGTGATTTTAAACTGGCCCTTCTGAGAATAAAAATAGTGTCAGCTGATCATGTGGGTTACAGAGCTCACATACATACATGTCAATCCTTATTGTGCTTCTTTCTATAGTCTCTAGCCCTCAATGGCCACATATTAAGTGAGCACCTTGCCAGCCTAGCAGATGTTTGCTGGTTTAGCCTCCCAGGTGATCATATTATTTGCCCCCTATTTAATGAACGGGCTACACAGTGCAGGCAAGCTTGTAGGGCGTTCTCTGCACCCATGGGCCAATTATACAACCTTCCTAATCAATATTGCTAGATATCAGACAAGGAGACTGCACTTCTGGTCACATGCACAGTTTGTTTTTGAGTCGGTTGTGAACCTTGACTTTTATGTGCTCAATAAAGTCCTTTGAATGTGTATCCAGCAACCTGCAAGCTGTGTCTGTTCTACATCCATGAGCAAGTGGATTATACTATGAATTTACACTGGCACATCACTTTATTCTAAATTGAGATTTAGTTCCTCAATTCAACTTTGCCGACATTCCCGTCTACACTGATTAAATAGAGAATAAATGTATGCGCTGCTCTGACCATTCATGGCAATTGTATAGATATACGGCTGCATTTGTGCAATATATATATATGTGATATTTTATATATAGTTTTATGCCTCATGTAACTTTCATTCATGTTTTGAATAAGGGATAAAACAGCTTTAGTAGAAGAGAAGGTAATATCTCCTTTATTGCTTTCCCCAAAGCCCAAATCCCTTCTAGCAACCATTCAGCAGGTAACACTTGCTGGTCTTGAATCTTATTGGTTGCTATGGTTACAACTGATTTTATGTAACATTTGGCAAATCACCAATGTAATACACGTGAGGAATAAAAGGGGTGTGAGAGATGATGCAGAAGAACAGTGAGAGGCATAGAATCGTTACTTGGTCCGGTAAGAACAGCATTTGAGATAGTCGTGGTCTCACGATGATGATCGGATCTTTTAAAAATTGTTACATCTATGGCCAGCTTATTACTTGGAATTAGGGGGGAATTTATTAATATATTTATTTCCTGGGGGACCTCCTTCTCTCATGCTGTGCAGGAACAGGGGAGGTGCTTCTTTGGAATCAGCCCCCCTCTAGACCAGGACCCCTTGGGTTTGGCAGCACAAATAAAGAGTGAGAGTAGAGTAAGAGTTTTGGGTAGGGTAAGAGCGATTAAAGGCAACATTAAGCCCTAAAGTGTGTGTGTAACTGGCTAAAGGCAATGTAAGCTGTTTTAATCTCTTCAGATTCCATGTATTAATCATTGTCACTCCACATTCCAGCATGCTCTCCCCAAGCCAGTGGGGTGGTGGGGTTACCCCTGTTTATATTTTATAAGTTAATAAGGTTAACACCACCATCTTCTTATGGGATAAGAGTAGTCACCGCCTCCTATGTGACATATGTGCAGCCGCATAGTCTCTTATCACTTAAGTGGTAGGTGATGTTAATGCTATTAAATTATAAATCAGGGTACCACATACAAATTCTAGAAGTATCTATATTTCTTGATATTTCCCATCGTGCTTTGATGGGATTTTCAGTGGGAGGGTGGCGGGACTTTCTAATCATAGTAAGCTTGAGCCTTATACTTGTAAGTTAGATTGATAGTTGTGTGATTAAACATAGGTTGATTCTAATTGGCCGAGGGACCTAACCCTGATTTATAATCCCCCCTCCTCCCACTTACCCAGGGTACGCATAACTTCGGAGGCATCCGCGTTGGTAATGGACCCACAGAGGAAGATGCAGAAATCATTCAGCACGACCAGCTTTCCATGAACTCGGAGGAAGGAGAAGAGGTAATAATCATTCATGTTATTCTACGGCCCTTTACTGGCAGAGGTGCCTACACTCAATTGCTCTGCACACGTGTACGCCCCTCAGGCAGTTGTAGGGTTAAACATTTATTTTTACATCCCCAGTATTGTATCATGCCAACGTTGCTTTAAAATATCAGTCCCTTTTAGCGTGCACTTTGTTCCTTAGTCTTGTTGCCCACGAGCAAAACCTCTCTCACTTATAGATTTGCATAAAGTAAAGAGGAGACGCACCTTGAAAGTTGTTATTAGCAATTTGTTCAGCACCTGGTTGCCAGGGTCCAAGATATCCTAGCAACTGTACAGTTAAGATACTGGAAGATGAATATAAGAGGGATAAGCAATGATAAGTAACTATAAGTTTAGCCTTAAAGAGCAGTCGCTTTTTTGGCTGCTGGGTTCATTGTCCCCCATATGTTGGCTGGAAAAAAGAATTGAAAAGCTAAACAACTAAAGTTAAATTGAAGGTGAACTGAACATGTAATTAGAAAAGAAGTGTAAGGTTAAACTGGTGCTATTTACTCTTTCCCATACTCTTTCTGCTCCCTGTAACTCCCTATCAAACCTCTGGATTTTGCTGAACTAGAACTCTCATTACTGGTTCCTTCTAGTTTAGCAGCAGCATTAATATCTGGATTAAATCCAGGAACCATTGAACTCAATGGCCATTTGTTTCAACCTTCTACTCAAATAGTATCTGTAATGCCTTTATAAGGTGCTCGAAGCGGGACTGAACTTTAAAGTGGATGTAACTATTAAAGCGTTGAAATCTTTGTGTTGTGCATTGCTAACATTGCCTTTAACATGACTTTGTGTTATTACAAGCCTGCCATGGAAGAAGCGGTAAGACTCCATTGTGCATGTAATGCCATCATACTGACTGCCAAACTGCCATATAATCTCGTTATCACAGGCTGGCGCTTTGTGTATTGTGTGCGTCCACTTGATTTGTTTGCCAGGCACATTAGCCGTTGGCTTTTATTCTCCACGCTGCTCACAACTTGCTTCATTTGCAGGGACTTCTTTAAAGGTGCAGTTTGTCCCCACCCAAAGTTTAGACATTCAACACCTTCCTATGAATAATGAAGCCAATCTCAGATTTATGTTTTCCAAATGTCAATCATTGTCACATTCATATAGTTTCATTTTTTTTTGCTTCTCAGAATGACGTATATAAATATAGAACTGCACCTTTAAAGCACCGATGTTGTGTTCTATAAATATACTCATATAATGTGTATATGTGTATATTTACTGTGCTGTGTGTATGTCCCTATGAGTATATACTGTGTGTGTTTATACTATAGCAGATTATGGGCCAATCCAGTGCAATCTAATTGTCCTGATGATGAAACAATGATGTGCAAAGAAGAGGAGCCTACAATATATGTGACTGATGTACCCCGGGTAATATAAGTGACCATGGGAGTATACAGCTCATACAATTGTGAGATTAGGTCTAATGTCTTCATATTCTACGTCTTATAAAATGAGGAAGATGGGAAAGTGTGAGACATCCAGCAAGGGACAGAATATGAGACTTATAAGGAAAGACAATGGCATCTCATTTGGACATAACATCACTATATATATTGAGTGTTAGCTGACTGTGCCAGTGCAAAGAGCCAGACAATAGCACCGCTTTTATATTAACTTCAAACTGCACATAGAAAACATAGTGATCCTGTCATGGGAAAAAATGTCCAAAACGCATCAGTTAACAGTGCTGCTCCAGTAGACTTCTGCACTGAAATCCATTTCTCAAAAGAGCAAACAGATTTTTTTTTTTATATTTAATTTTGAAATCTGACATGGGGCTAGACATATTGTTGGTTTCATAGGTTCCCCAAGTCATGTGACTTGAGCTGTGGTAAGCTTCAGTCAACTTGCTGTACTGCAAGTTGGAGTGATATCACCCCCCCCCCAGCAGCCTAACAACAGAACAATGGGAAGGTAACCAGATAACCGCTCCCTAACACAAGATAACAGCTGCCTGGTAGATCTAAGAACAACACTCAGTAGTAAAATCCAGGTCCCACTGAGACACAACCTGGAAAAACAACAGCCTGCCTGAAAGCAGTTCCCTCCTAAAGTGCTGGCACAAGTCACATGACATGACCTGAGATGCACCTACACACCAATATTACTAAAATAAAATACACTTTTTGGTTCAGGAAATTGTTATATTGTAGAGTGAATTATTTGCAGTGTAAAACAGGATAATTTAGAAATAAAAACTTTATCATAAAAACCATGACACAGTAAACCTTGTGCTCTTCTCAACACCTTCACCTACATTTTTATTTTTGTCAGATATTCGTTGTGTTGGACTGTTGAGAGGAGCTCTCATGTTATTGGCTGGCCAAGTGCTGAACTATTGAGATATTGGCTGATCTGCTTTATACGGGAACTAAGTCTCCAGTTTGGCCTGTGTTGTTCTCCAGCATAGACACAACAGTTATTCCCAGTGTTACTCACACAAACCTCATGTTCTTCACTAGATGACTGTGTGTATCAGGAATGAATGTTGCTCTATCCTGTGCCACAATCACGCCTGTTGCTTATGATTATTAGGTAGAGTTTTGCCTATTTGTGGATGAACAATATCATTCTATTGACAAACTGCCAGTGGCCATTTCTGTTTTCATTTGCTGCAGTCCAACAATTTGCAATTTACAGGATTTTCTGATCACTTTATTTTCTATGGACACACAGTTGCAATTAGCAAACCCCATTTTTTCACACAGTGTCCCTTTAAGTACTACAAAACAAAAGGCTCTCGTGAAAAATATTACCCACCCACAGTCGGTAGTACAGTCAGTCGTACGGTCAGTCAGTCAGTCATACAGTCAGTCGGTCGGTCGTACAGTCAGTCGTACAGTCAGTCAGTCATACGGTCAGTCGTACAGTCAGTCAGTCAGTGATACAGTCGGTCGTACAGTCAGTCATACAGTCAGTCGTACAGTCGGTCGTACAGTCAGTCGTACAGTCAGTCAGTCATACAGTCAGTCATACAGTCGGTCGTACAGTCA
>CM044447.1:402088-413957 GCA_024363595.1 Xenopus borealis | reverse complement strand
ATTGGGGGGGGGGGGAGGAAATCTTTATTGGTCACTCGCCTCAGAGCAAATCACTCATTTACCAGAATGCCGGGGGTCACCCCATCTGCCTGTACCCTTCAGGGGGTTCATCACCTTTTGTAACTATTTGAAATGATGTCTTCACTCATAAAGCGATCTCTCTTGTTAAGTCAGTAACGTTGCTGAGGACTAAGAAGACTCTTCCCAAGTACCAACGTCTGATCCAGAACCTTGTTTGTATTGCAAATGTTCCGCTTAAATAATCTCCACGTGACCTTCTGTTCATTTTGCTTCTCCTCCAGTTTGATTTTGGAGACACAGTGGTCCATCAGGCCATACACACCATTGAGTACTGTCTGGGTTGTATTTCTAACACCGCCTCTTACCTCCGGCTCTGGGCCTTGAGTTTGGCACATGCACGTGAGTACAGCTTTCCATCTCACTTCAGGTGCGTCCACTGCTGTTATTGTTTCTTTAAAGGGGTTGTTCACCTTTGAGTTAACTTTTAGTATAATGTAGAGAGGGATATTCTGAGACAATTTGCAATTGGTTTTCATTTTTTATTGTTTGTGGTTTTATAGATATTTAGCTTTTTATTCAGCAGCTCTCTAGTTTGCAGTGTCAGCAATTTGGTTTCTAGGGTACAAATTCCCCTAGCAACCCTGCATTGATTTGAATAAGAGACTGGAATATGAATAGGAGAGGGACTGAATAGAATGATAAGTAATAAAAAGTAACAATAACAATACATTTGTAGCCTTACAGAGCATTTGTTTTTAGATGGGGTCAGTGACCCCCATTTGAAAGCTGCAAAGAAACAGAAGAAAATTGCAAATCATTTAAAAACTATGAAAAATAAATAATGAAGACCAATTGAAAAGTTTCTTAGAATTGGCCCTTCTACAGTATACTAAAAGTTAACTTGAAGGTGAACCACCCCTTTAAATAGGACCCACTACTGACACTATAATAAGTCACATGATACTATTTTTGTTGGAAAACCCCATATTTGTGGCTCCAGTTGTAAAAAGGCTGAATAAATGTTTCTCATTGCTCTATTGGAGCTGAGTGGCCTCCCTTAGCACAATGATAATAGTACTGCTCATTTCAGCCAGTAGATAGTAGGCAACTCTAGATAAAAGTCTGTTTGTCTGAGTAATGACAAGTGTGTGGGTTTTGTAGAACTGTCGGAGGTGTTATGGACTATGGTCATGCACATTGGCCTGAATATCCGCAGTCTGGGGGGAGGCATCGCCCTGGTCTTCGTCTTTTCTGCGTTTGCCACCCTGACTGTCGCCATCCTACTAATCATGGAGGGGCTGTCGGCTTTTCTCCACGCTCTTCGACTGCACTGGTAAGTTTTATAATTGCTGCTTTTCTGCTGTTAGTATTTACTTATGGGTTATTGTGAGAAAAAGTGTGTGTGTGTTATATATATATGTATTTATTTATTTATATGTATATTTATATGTGTAACTGTGATGGGATTACACAGGTGTTACTTGTGAGAGTTGAATGAATGGAAGTGTGAAGTCTTCTGCTGCTGTTGTTTGAGTTCCCAGATCATTTCTTGTGCTCACTGTCCTGTTCCAAATTCCCCCTGTAGCTGGAAGCCCGTCCCTTTCATGGCTGTGTGGGGTCCCCAGTAGGGTTGTTGATAGGACAGTGGTCTCCTCCTGGCAGGGGCCCATTTTCCATAGAATACAAGGAGAGGTTTTTGTTGTCCCCCCAGTAATTCTTACTCTATATCAGTGATCCCCAACCAGTAGCTGGTGAGTAACATGTTGCTCTCCGACCCCTTGGATGTTGCTCCCAGTGGCCTCAAAGCAGGTGATTATTTTTGAATTCCAGACTTGGAGGCAAGTTTTGGTTGTATAAAAAACATTCTCTCCTGTAGCTGCCAGTCCATATAGGGGCTACCAAAAAGCCAATCACAGCTCTTATTTGACATCACATGGACTTTTTCATGCTTGTGTTGCTCCCCAACTCTTTTTTATATTTAAATGTGGCTCACGAGCAAAAAAGGTTGGGGACCCCTGATCTAGACAAAGTCACATGGGCTCAGAAGATACGGGGGGTCAGTGAGACACATAATAATGACTATATAAATACTAAATGTATTTCTCTGTCTCCAGGGTGGAATTTCAGAACAAGTTTTACATGGGCACTGGATTCAAATTTCTGCCGTTTTCGTTTGAGACAATCCGGGAAGGGAAATTGGATGAGTGAAGTTGTGCTGGTTGGTCCGGTGGATCCCCCCGTGCTTCAGTGGGATCTCCTGTGAAGTTCTTGTTGTTGTGGTGCCAGTGAACCCTTCCCAACCCTCCGCCATGTCTCACCCACCTTTACTCACGGCTGCTATAGAAATATAGCATTTAAAACTGCCGTTTCCCCCCAAACCTACTGCCATTCTCTGGGGTCTGTGTTTCACTGCTGCCGGAGGCAAAACCATCCGAGGAAGAAAGGACAAGGCAGTTTTTAGTAAATAATGGCACATTCCCTTTGCACTATAGAACTTTGTGTTTATCCCTCACTTGCCCTTTAATTCCTATTTCATGTACTTTGTTACACGCAGTTACTTGTTTCCCATAGGTGCAGTAGAGTCGGGCTTTGTGTTCTGCTGTGGGGCATTTCTACGCCAACGAAGAAACCCAGTAACCAGTTTAATGTCTATATACGTTGGATAAATGATCAGCAGGTCAGTTAGAGGAGTGACCGACACTTGTATTGTAGAAATCTACACTTACAGCTCAATGTGTATTTCCCTATTCATCCTCATGATTCTATATATATATTTATATAGCAAGCCCACAAAAGGAAATGACGTGATTTTAGTCCATTTCTCTATTAGCCAATAGACGGTCCTTCTATCCACTAGTCCATGTGCAGCTCATGTCCCTTAATGATGACATCAGCAGACACGCCTCTTCCTGATTTTGTCCAGTGCTGCCACCTTCAGGCAAAGAGCAAAAAAACAAGGTCATGTGTAGGGGGCAATTCCTTGCTTTGTACAGGTGGGGTGTTGCCATGGTTTCCGTGGAGGCCCATCCATTGTCTACATAGAGTTTGGGGTAAAGAGACTCCCAGTTGTTCCTACAGGAGGGCGTTTAATTCCAGTGCAGCTCAATGTCTCATTGCTGGTGTATAAAGGCAACGGGCACGGGAGTTTGGGCAAGAAATGACGGACAGAAAACCTACATTGCGGCGGCTGGTATGAAACTACAACTCCCAGCATCCTCTTTCAGCTGCATTGGCATTGCTGGGATTTGTAGTTTTATGTATATGTTTCTCTAGCACTGCTGTAACAGAAATATAATATATAATATATAACGGGCACAGCAGTGGCAGCAGCAGAGCCTGAATATCCAGAATTTAGAAACTGTAAATATATTTAATAATAAGGTTTGTTTTCCAGATTTAACATGACAGTTGCAGAAGGTTTTGGGGGGGTTTATCCTGCGTCTGTCAGATGCTACTTGTTCTTATTCCCAGTAATGAAGGAAGGGGTTCTGGGGGGGCTGCACTGCTGGAACCCCACGTTTACACTAGTGATACAGTAAAGTAACCCTTTCATTGTGCAAATAAACTCTTTAATTTATGACTTCCATTCATTCCTGTTTTATGTCGAGGGATCTGGAGATTTACATTCAAACCCAATTCCCCCAACACCCCCAATACAAGTGCAAATGTGATGAACCCCAAATCATCACTGGTTTACCAGGCAGGCACCCCCTCTTACCTGTAATGTGTCCGTGAGGTGTAAGGGCTGCCCCCGACTTTTTACCCATCAGCCCTGGGTCACCGTGAATAAAGTGCAAGCGAGGGGCCCACACTGTTACATTGTGTTATATTCAGCCCAGATCACTGGAGACTCATTATTACACAGACTTTCTACTGCTCAACCCAAATCAGCTGGAAGATTGGTCCAATCCACGTCCCATTCCCAAAGTCTTCCATGTGATTGGCCACAAATGAGCGATGTGGGGGGCTGCCCAAAAGCCGCCAGTTAGTCACATTCATGACATAAAATAGGCCCCCGCTTTGGACTGGGTCAGGCCCAGGTTAACTGAGGGGTGGGTTAGGGGGCGTGTGAGAAATGTTCTGAGCATCACTAACATCCCACCCAAAGGCCTGGGGGTTATTTCAGAAACGTATTTGTGTGTGTTCAGCCAATAGGCAGACAAGACTTATTTTACTTAGCAACGGTGGGACATTGCCCCTCGGCCTCCATATGACTTGCCCAGCTGACAGTCGCACGTGACCATAAATGTCACCACTAGGGGTCAGTTTGGTTTTCATTTTTTATTATTTGTGTGTTTTCACTAATTTAGCTTTTTATCCAGCAGCAAATTCAGCAATGTGATTAAATTGCAAATATTGAGGAGAGAAATCCAAAAGCAGATAAAGTGCTACAAAGGGATTTATTTCAGACTACAGACACATTCATTATTGACAGACCAGCGGTGAGGTCTATGAGGATACAAACAACTCCGCATTTACAAGCATAGGCTGAAGGATCCAGCTTTTTCATTGGCTCCTAATCCCCCTAGCAACCAAGAGACTGGAATATGAATAGGAGAGGCCTGAATAGAAAGATTTCAGCAGGTATCTGGTTGCTATGGTCCTAATTACCCTAGCAACCATGCACTGATGTAAATAAGAGACTGGAATATGAATAGGAGAGGCCTGAATAGAAATATTTCAGCAGGTATCTGGTTGCTATGGTCCTAATTCCCCTAGCAACCACTGATGTGAATAAGAGACTGGAATACGAATAGGAGAGGCCTGAATAGAAAGATGAAAGATTTCAGCAGATATCTGGTTGCTATGGTCTTAATTCCCCTAGCAACCATGCATTGATTTGAATAAGAGACTGGAATATGAACAGGAGAGGCCTGAATAGAACAAGGAATAAAAAGTAACAATACATGTGTAGCCTTACAGAGCATTTGTTTCTTAGATGGGGTCAGTGACCCCCATTTGAAAGCTGGAAAGAGTCGGAAGAAAAGGCAAATCTATAAAAATTATAAGAAAGAAAAAACGAAGGCTAATTAGAATTATCTTAGAATTGGCCAGTCTATAAAATACTAAATGTTAACGGTGACCCACCCAGGCCTGTTGGGACCAGTTAAAGCCCCTCAATAGTTTCACACGGTACTGGTTCTGTTATATGGAATTTCTGTATTTGAGACCCCAAATGAACAGACTGGGGCTTGTGATACACCCTTTATAGCAGGAATAAGTCCACAGAAAATTCTGGGTAGAGTTTTGGCCTTTTCACTGTTTGGCTGGAAAGAATGAATTCTATTTCTACACATTTGTATCTTTATTTATAAAATAAATTCATATTAACAAAGCAATAAATCTGTCTCCCATAACAACAGATAGAAATGTCTTATTAGATGTGCAAAATAACAGTAAATGGGGTTGTGAAGTTGGGGTTTTGCTTCCAGAATGAACAACAACGAGGGGCGCACACCGGGGGGCAGTATTCTCATTGGAGGAGGCACTTGAATTTCATTGGTCACTGGCCAAGGCTAATGCTCAGACACAAGTCCTCAAACACTAATCAATTGCTACTGCGGCTTTAACTGTATACGGGTGACCAGTAAATGCTGATTTGGCTTGTGTCATAATGAATGAATGCAGCTGTCCGACCCCCTGTGTCGGGGTCTTGAGACTGGGGAGCCCTGGGGGCTACTGACCACTTCATAATAATCAACTGAGCATCTGCCAATGAAACTCCAGCTGTGGGTACAGTGGGCTCCCAGGATCACTAGAATAATTGGGGGTTGTATGAAGACCCCCAGTCAGTGGTATTGCCCAGCCCTGTGTACTTTCTTCAGTGTTGCGCCACCATCTGCTCATGTTTGTTATTGTCCCAAAATTTTCTAATGAGTCCAATGAGTGTGATTATTCCCAGACTATTCCCAGACTATTCCCAGATTATTCCCAGACTATTCCCAGATTATTCCCAGACTATTCCCAGACTATTCCCAGATTATTCCCAGACTATTCCCAGATTATTCCCAGACTATTCCCAGACTATTCCCAGATTAGTCAACACTGCCGCAAATACAAACACTTGTGCAATGGTCTTTGGATAAGAAAGTTCTATTTGGGCAGAAGCAGTCTATAAAACTTCATATTATTATTATTATTATTTCTATAGTGGCCACAATCACACAAAGTCCACTTTCTGGTAGAGAAGCTGCTTCTCACATATGTACAATTAACATCAAGTGCAATATTAATAATAATCCCTCTTAAATATTCAGTGCACACATAAAGGTTGCGTGATTGCAAGCTTATATGTCCAGCTTTTAAATGCCTCTTTGCTAATGCTACGGCGCTAACCTCTGCCATGCAATTGGTCAGAAGTCAGATGTGATTGGAAGACACACATGTACCCACCCCTATAACAATATCAAACTGCTGAGTGAATGTGTAACTGGGGCCCCCCTGCTGGTCTGTAAGACGGAGCAATAGAGATGAGCAGGGAAGCAGGACAGATGCCTCCTCCATGAGCAACTGAAGCTCCTGCCAGCGCCCACATAGAACAGCACGAGCCGATATGGAAAAACTTCAAAAACATTTACACTGAAGAGCATTGAGCGACAGTCATTTTATAGGGGGGGGGGTGTTTGACCTCTCTAAGCTTTAAAGCAAATACTCCAGAATCAGAGTCTAAACATACAATAAAAATAAATCCTTGGCCACAGGCTCCACGGGCATCAAGATGCCAATCTGAGAAGTGTTAGGAGGTCCAAGAAAGGCTTCACGAATATGAGGCCAAAGTAACAGAGGTCATGTTGGTGTTGAATGAAATCAGTTGATGGAGCCCAACCAAGAAGAGCAGCAGCAGCTTGTTGCACCACTACAATGTTCAGCAGGTCCACTCCAGTCCTGGCAAACACTTCTCTCTCCTCTTTCCTCATGAAGGTCTGGAGCTGTCTCCAAGCTTCTCTATTTCCAGTGATAATTCTTCACGCGAAATAGACGTTAACACACAACCTCAGACTGGATCTCCTGAAGTGCATTAAACTGATTTCTTACCGTCTTCAGTTCAGCCTCCATGGAGTCCCGGCTCTCCAACTGTCGGCAAGGGCAATGCACGGTGTAAGAAGCCAAGAGGACTAGTTCTTCTTCAGTAACCTCAGATGCCTCCACCTCCTTCTCTTCAATGGTCTTCTCCTGTAATGCTTCAGAATCATCAGACGAAGAGAGCCAAGGGTGCTTCAGGCATTGATCCGCTCGGATTCTCTCCCTAAAGAAAAGAATTATTGATCATGAACAACATGTGGAGCTAAATTGTGTGTATTGTACCTGTACCTACCACTCCTTTACCTGGGATTCTTGATTAACAGGGACTTGATGAAATCTATGGCCAGATCTGAAATGCCTTCAAAATCTTCCTGCGCATACTGAATGCTGACCTGGGAAATATTTAGGAAAGTCTCTTGTTTGGTGTCCCCTAGGAATGGTGAGACCCCTGTAAGCATGACGTAGGTCAGCACCCCAACACTCCTGCAAATACAACATGAAGACGTCAGTTCCCTTCCCACCGCTTGTACAG
This sequence comes from Xenopus borealis, assembly GCA_024363595.1. NCBI lineage: Eukaryota > Metazoa > Chordata > Amphibia > Anura > Pipidae > Xenopus > Xenopus borealis. The sequence goes on along the minus strand of CM044447.1, from coordinate 406,381 downwards.
AGAACTCTAATGACTTGCAGCTCACGTGAACTTCACTTTTCCCTCAAGCCCAAATGTGTCACTTTCAAGATTCTCCAAAAACAACTCTGGCAACTGACCAGCAGGTGGCGCCGTTGTAACGAAATTCATTTATATCCCTTATAGGGGTTGTTCACCTTTAAATTAACTGCTCGTATAATGCAGAGAGTGAGCTTCTGAGACAATTTGCAACTGGTTCTCTTTTATTATTGTTTGTGGTTTTTGACTTATTTAGCTTTTTTATTTAGACGCTCTCCATCACGTAGTCTGGTTGCTAAGGCCCAAATTACCTTAGCAACTGTGCATTGATTAGAATAAGAGACTGGAATATAAATGAGAGGATCTGTATAGAAAGATAAGAAGTAATCGCTAGTAGTAACGATACATTTGTATCCGTATAGAGCATTTGTTCTTTAACATGGGATCAGTGAAAAGTACGAGGAGTCACAAGGAAAATCAAAAACTATAAAAAGAAATTAAGACCAATGGAAAAGTTGCTTAGAATTAGCCATTGTTATAGTTTGCACATTTCCTATAGTCTTTCCCTTTTATGAATTCCCCGACTGCTGATGTTTTTGTTCATTCGGGTTGGTCCCTATGATTTCTGTTTGGGGAATGAAACTTACCACATGTCCGTTGCGGAGCTTATCGGCTCGTAGTTCAGCACTTCAGGCGCTGCAAGAAAGAACATGCTTCATTTAAAGGGCCACTGCTTCTCCTTATATGTTAGAATGGAAAGGCCTAGGCTGAGACGGAACTGTTCCTTTATAAGACACAAATATTCCATGGGAACTTTAGGTTTTACAATGGGACCGACATGAAGGAGATTTAGGGGGCAGTGGGGGTATAATGGGCTGTCAGAATGGGGGAGTGAGTGTGAGTGTGAGTGATTTGATGGAGACTCAGTCCTGGCACCAGGGTTTGGGTAGTATATGTGGCCAATGAAACTTGTGAAATGATTAAATGTTTAGAAATTGATATAAAAACAACAAAACCTTCAATCTGTAAGGAATCCTCATACTTGACATATTATTTTCATTCCTAATCTAGAACTCCCTCACCCTTTGTTGTGCGGGTTTTGTTAGTAGAAGAGATATTTTTGCTTGTGGGTGGGGACTGGCCCCGTGTGGTTTCTCCTGAGTTAATTGTAATGTGTTTGTTTAGACATGAAAAGTTCTGTTGTTCCTTCCAGAAAACCCTGGTCTTTCTCTTACCAACGTATTCTGGGGTTCCCACAATCTCTCGGACCTCCTTTACGGCATCGACGCGTCTGGAGAGCCCAAAGTCCACAATACGAATGTCCCCAAGTGGGTTGTTACGCGTCAGCAGGATATTCTGTGGCTGCGACAAATCCAAACACTTTATGTTCAGTAAAGAAACGGATCTACAGGAACCAATGACTGTGTGTCGGGCAGTGCAATTCATCACACAATAGTAAATTGACTGTACCTTTAAGTCCAGATGCACGACATTGCTGCGGTGCAAGTGCAACACCCCCTGCAGAATCTGGCGGATCAGTCGCACGACATCTTTCTCCGTAAAAGCCTCGTCCTGGTCGGCCACGCACTGGTCAAAGATTTCACCCCCCGCCGCACTGGTAACGCAACACGTGAACAACATGTAACACACGTGACGTCCAACACAATCGCTGCTCCCTCACTGTCACATTGGACCTTCCTCTATTTCATTACAAACTGGCACCGCCTCCCACGGACACTGGCACCGCCTCCCACGGACACTGGCACCGCCTCCCACGGACACTGGCACCGCCTCATACACGGCATCACCATAGTGGGGCTCATTTATAAACACTGGGCAGTAACTCATGACAACCAATCAGACGATGGCTTTCCAACTTGCAGCTGACTGAAGGAAACTAATCACTGGTTGGTTGCTATGGGTTACTGCCCAGTGTTTATAAATGAGAGAGAGAGAGAGAGAGAGAAAGAGAGAGAGAGACTGTGAACTTGTTTCTGATAAAACATATGAGTGAATGTGATGAGGAGAGAAGGACAGTGTTGGATCTGGGGGCCCAGCATTAACCCTTCAGTAATGAACGTTCCTTGTCCTGTGAAACAAGGTTTATTGCAGAGGAACATTCATATCCAGGCTTGTGCCAAATACACTATATATATATATATTCATATGTGCAGGTATTCACAGCATATATATATATATTTCTCTATATCATCTATATATCATCTCTCTCTCTCTCCATTAATTGTCCATTTATTGCTTCTCCCTACATATTCTAATCTATCCTTACCTCTGTTTCTTCTATTTCTTCTCATACTGAAATGGGGAATGAAAGCAAATGGTCAGGTGAGCAGGAGGGCCCACTAACACACCAGGCCCACTAACACTAACACACCAGGCCCACTAACACACCAGGCCCACTAACACTAGGGTGGGGGAGCCCATACAGAGACACCAGGCTAAAACAAACCCCAGAGGGAGTTGGGACATGTGAATCTTATAAATTATAATGTTTTCAATAAAGTAAAAATAAAAAAAAAAATTCCCCTGAGAGGCCCCCCCCAGTGATTGCACCCGCCTAGACAGTTGCCTACCCCTTGGCCCAGCCCTGATCTGTGCCCCCAACTTCTCCCCAGATCAAACCAGAAATAACAAAAACCTCTTTTTATCTTCACTTTGTGCCTCCAGCCCTGCACTAAACACACTGGGATTCTGCTCAGGGAAATAAGAATAAGGGATAGAAATAAGAAAAAGAAGGAAATTCAGCCAATGAGTTTGTGTATTTGTCACAGAAATTCTGACTGAAACATCACATTTACTGTCGCGTGTGAAGGTCTGTGAGACGTTCTGTGTTGTCTCTCCACATCCCCCCATATAAGCTGAAGTGAGATTCCCCGAGTGAGTGTGAGCGCGTGGGGCAGGATGTGGCTTCCTCTGCGCACTAACACAGAAACCTAATTCTGCTTCTCAGAAAAACACTAGTTGTGGGTGCAGCGCGGTGACTATTTCCAGGCAAAGTATCATGAAAACTGCTGAGAGAATTGTAATGAATGGTGGGACCTGACCTCCAAAGGGTTGTCTCTGCTTGAGAAGCAAACTCTGTAAACTCTGTAAACTCTGTAATTAAATTGCTCCTCTGATCATTGCTGAGGCAAGAATCCTACAATAGTTTCCCTTATATTCCCCATTAATCCCACTGAGAAATGGATCAACTCATGGATCAGACAATTGGAACAGAACCTGCACCTGGATCACTGAATTGACTGACAAAACTTCACTTTTGGAAAAACCAGTAAAAAAAATAAACGCTGGAAAGCAATAAAAAAAATGGCCGGTAAAAATGATGGTTGAGCCCAATGTTATTAATAGGGAAAAAGAGAAATATATATATTTTTTATTCCTTTAATGCCTCCCAATGGGCAGACTTGTGCAAGTGGCGCCTGGTACGTGGCCTTTAGTATTAGCCCCGCCCATGTGCCAAATCTTAAATCAGGAGCCGCGGCCCCATAAACTTACTATTCCATGACCAGGACAATCTCGCTGTTGGTCTCGTAGACCTCGTGAAGTTCAACCACATACGGGGAGAATCTGGCCATTTCCAGGATGGCAATTTCATTGATGATGTCGCTACGGCAATCCTCGCCTTTTCTGCGTTTTCTCAGGAACTTGGCTGCGTATTCCTTGCCACTGGCTAGTTCCACACATTTTCTGACCACCGCAAATTTCCCCCTAAAAACCAGAAAATGTGTTTTATTTGGCTTTAATACACAACAGAACCACATTTGTGCAAAGTGACCCATTTATCAAACATTAGGGCAGCGATCAGATGATAATGTGGGTCTATGCACCAAATCTACTATTTAGGATTCAGCCGAACCCCCGAATCCTTCCCAAAAGAACCAAACCAAACCCTAATGTGCATATGCAAATTATGGGTGGGAAGGGCAAAACATTTACTTCCTTGTTTTGTGCCAAAACGTCATGTGACTTCCCTCCCTGGCCCTAATTTGCATATGCAAATTCAGATTCGGTTCAGCCAGGCAGAAGTATTTGGCCGAATCCAAATGTGTATAATAGTATCCCAAGTTACTATGTTGCTTACTATGTAACTCTCCCACAACCAGCCCCTCGCTACAGATTCCCTGAAGGGGAGTAACTACAAAGGAAGCAGACCCTGCGGCTGCAGGGGGTCCCAGGAGGTATAGGGGCCCCATGAGGCTCTAATTAAAGGGAAACTGTTATCAGTTAATAGTGCTGCTCCAGTAGACGTCTGCACTGAAATCCATTTCTCAAAAGAGC
>CM044447.1:336503-346996 GCA_024363595.1 Xenopus borealis | reverse complement strand
GGGCAGGAAGGGGTTAAGAGAGAAGGAACTTGTCAGTGAGTGGAGGGCAGGAAGGGGTTACTGTAGTTCACTGAATAGGAAACTCCCTATTGGCCCAGCCCCTCCTGCTGTGACGTAAGAGCCGTCGCCCCCGGAGTCCTGAGAAGGTAAAAGCGGAAGAGTCATTAGCGGAGTTCACTTCCAGTCCCGCACCTGAGAGCAGCAATGGCCGCAATCTGCTGGAGAAGCTTCTGGGGAAGGAGCGGCGTCTCCTCACTCACCCCCCGGCCGTGCCAAGCGCTCGCCGGGACCGTGAAGAAGCCGCGAGGAATTCGGTAAGTTTGTGGGGAAGATTCGGGGGTGACAACGACTTGTTACTGGGAGATCGGGCGATCTGATCGACTGGGAAATCTATAAATACGTGTGTGTGTCTCATTCACTAACTACAAGCTCTGATTAATGGGACACAATAGTGACAACTTTACTGGGGTCCAACAGACAATTCAACTAAGAATCACTTAGTGTTAACCCCATCCCTCCCTCGTCTCTAGGCTTGTTAACCCCATCCCTCCCTCGTCTCTAGGCTTGTTAACCCCATCCCTCCCTCGTCTCTAGGCTTGTTAACCCCATCCCTCCCTCGTCTCTAGGCTTGTTAACCCCATCCCTCCCTCGTCTCTAGGCTTGTTAACCCAATAGCGGCCAGTGACTTGCCCAGATCTCTCGGGCACATACAGTTGTTCCAATTCATATTTCAGTTTTACTCATTTGTTCTATAATAAAAGTCCTTCCGGCTTCCAGGGGCCGCTGGGTATCACTAGGGGTGATTTGTTGTGGCCAGTTGCCCCCTGCATTTTATATTAAATTATTAGCTGCCCAAAAACTCCACACCCCAAGTATTCTGTATAATGGATCCATTACTATTTCCCCCGCTGTTGGACTGAGACCCATTATATGTCCTTTTCATTAAGTGACTGATACAGAACTGCCGCCTCCCTTGAATGGGAAATCTGTGACCAATGCTGGAGCTTTTCAGTCCAAACGCTTGTTCTGTTGCCCACGGGAATCTCCCAAGTCCCGGGTCATTTTGGGCACTCGTTGGCCTAGAAATCAAGTTTATGCAAATGAAGGGCCCATTGTCTGGCAGATTCCTGGAAGTGCTGCTCCACCCTCCCTCCTGCTTCTACTTTCCTCCTAAACTCGCGAGGCACCGTCAGGGGGAAGTGAAACAAGAACAAGGGAGCGGGTTCAAGCAGTACCAGGCGCTGCAATAGAAACTATAGGCGGCTATAAAAGACAACTATACTCCATAAGAACCTGATCATTGTCTCATTTGGGTTTTATCGCGTCCCTTAAATATACATTCTCCTAGTGTTCATATCATCCATCCAATTAACAGAGCCGCTGCTTTAATTGCCCAATGTTTAATCACCTGGCAGCGTTCTATTGGCCAATCCCTTGGTTAGGAATGTGTGTGAGGAGTCACCGAGGCAAAGTCCAATAAGGTGCAAATAGCAACTGGTCCACTTCATGCAATGACGGTCCCTAATGGCACGCTGCAAGTCGGAATGAGGAAGGTCCTTCCCGCTGATGACATTCCGCTGGCTGACAGAGGAGCCTGGGAGTTGTCTTGTAATTCCCACAAAGCCACAATCCCCTGATATATCTCAATGTTCCCCGGTGTCACTGACCCCCAGGACCCCCAAAGCTCTAACCGCTGAACTACTGTTTCTCTGTTCTGCTTCAGTTAGGGGAACGGCAGATCCCACCGATTCCATTGGCTCAACAAGGTTGTCTGGGAGTTGTGCAGTGGCTTCTGATACACATCTCCATTGCACACTGACCCTCATATCCAAAAGCCCTGGTGCTATTGCTGAGACATTGAGTGTCTGCTGTGAATGGGATTAAAGGCCAAGGCGCTGGAGTTGGAGGGTTATAACTGGCTGGGGCTGGGGGGGGGGCTCAGACTGATTCTTGGCTGTAAGGACAAAGTAGAAACTAGTTGCTCCTGGATCAGAGAAATTCCTTTAGTGCATCAGAGGAAAGGGGCTGGGGCATTAAAGGCACCTTGTTGGAGCTTGTTCTTCTCAGTCCCTGTATAGAAACACTAATGAAAAGGAAGATTTACTGGAAACCCCAATGCAACAGATTTCATGGGAAATAATGTAAAGTCTGTAATCCTGTCAAATGAGAACTCCTTTCCATCTCTATTTTACAGCTATTTAAGCTCCTGTGGGATTTTGGCATCACACCACCCCAAACTACCTCTACCCACCTCACCTGCCCACATACAGGCGCGCACATTCCTGAACCTCACGGCTCCGCTACTGGGGAGCAAACGCATCGAATACTCTGAATCCAAGGTGCTCGGGTGAGTGACAATATCTCCAAATGTACATTTTTTTAATATATATATATATATATAATGTGTATGTATATGTGTGTGTATACATGGGCAAACAGGCACAGGGGGGCAATCATTTGGGTGGTCAGGGAATTGTCCCTAGTTAAAGCGACACAATCCACAGACCCCCGAGTGCATGCACGGCCCAAGTAATGGTCCTTCTCATGTAAATGAAAGTGGGGCAACTCCAAACATTTAGCTGTGACTCAATGTCCTGAATCCCCCCACAAGCAGAGACCCATAGGGGGCAGCAGAGAGTGAGGCTGACAGTTAATATACAAGTGGCACTTGTAGAATGATGGGGCCTGTGCATTAGGGGTCGGGGTTTAGTGATGTTGTGGAAATAAATAATAACAAATAATAAATAAATAATAATAAATAACCCGAGGCACAGGAATGTTGCATTGATAATGTTTTGCTTTGCAGATATTCCATAGAGCAAATATACGACATTGTAGCTGATGTGGAAAATTACAAGAGGTTTGTGCCTTGGTGCAACCGTTCCAAAATTGTATCCTGTAAAAAAGGGGTGACACGGGCTGAGCTTGAGGTGGGATTCCCCCCGGTGGTGGAGCGTTACGTGTCTGAAATCTCCGTGATCCCCCTGCACCAAGTGCGGGTAAGTACCGGTGTACCATGGGCACCTATGGGTTCATATTCAGATCTGGTTAATAGATAAATGGATGTTTGTATTATAAATCACAAACCAAATTGTATTCAGATTCTGGACATTATAATTCATTGTCTGCTGGAGGAGCCCAAGGCTGTTCCTCCTGCATTTTAAAAGGGTCTGGCTGAGTGACCTATTGTAATGACAATGAAGCCTAGTTAGTGTTTACTTCATTCATACAAGAGTCTATCCATATATATATATATATCAGATCTGATGCAGATACAGCAGTTGCCTATTATAAATGTCTCTGTACTGATGAGAGAGTGTTTGTGTTTGTAGGCTGTGTGTTGTGATGGCAAACTATTCAATTACCTGGAGACTGTATGGAGGTTTGGCCCGGGGTTATCTGGGCGCCCCGACACCTGCACGCTGGACTTCTATGTGAGTATCCGGGATTTAACTGCTCCTTGGTCAGGGTCCAACAGTGGCGAAGATACATTAGACACTTCAGGACCCCCTCCCAGCCCTGGCTGCAACCCCCCCACACTTACCGTTTTCCTGCTCATGACCAAAGGCCAGGCTGGAGGTCGGGGGCAGTGCCAGTAGTGGGTCTAGGTCAGTTGGGCCCATGGTGTTTATTCCCAGTAGTGGGTCTGGGCCAGTTGGGCCCATGGTGTTTATTCCCAGTAGTGGGTCTGGGCCAGTTGGGCCCATAGTGTTTATTCCCAGTGTACCACCAGCCCAGTCCACACCTGCCCTGGGTACTTTGCTGGGGCCACAACTTTTCCATGTTCCAAATACTTCCAAGAATTCCGTCCCCTGCGCATGCAGAATAAGCCCCTGTAGGATCGCTGTGCTTGTTGAAAGCCAAGAGACCTCTGAGTTGGGAGATGATTTATGTTTAAAGAAACAACACAACAAGGCTTTATTTTACCTTTAAAACCAACATGTCCTTTTATTTCAGGTCTCCTTTGAATTCAAATCCCTCCTCCACTCTCAGTTGGCCAGTGTCTTCTTTGATGAGGTGGTGAAACAAATGGTTTGTGCGTTTGAGAAGCAAGCGGCCCAAATTTATGGGCGACAGGCGTTACCACTGGCGGCAAAGCTCCGAGCAGTGCGATGAAGAGAACATTAAAGGGATGTCCCACTTCCTAACGAACTGCTAAAGTCCCGCATAATGTCGGGAGAAACAAAGACCTCTCTCCCTGGTATTGGACCTGACTCGGCAATAGACCTTTGTTCTCTGCGTACTGGACCACCTCCACACATTGCACATACCTCTTCCTTTATATTTATTTAACTGGACCACTTTGTTAAATTATTTCAATTGTTTAAATTATTTTTGTAAATGTTGAATATTTAAAAGCTTTATATAGAAGCCTTTTGTGGCTTACAGAGAAGCCTGTCGTTGAAACAATGAGAGTTATTTTGTATATTTAAAACGTTGGTCTAATGTACATAACTAATTTTAGAGGATTCTAATTTTAAGATGTAAAATAAATCTGTTAATAGTTTTGTGTCGTACACCATTCATTTTATGTAGATCTGTATTTTGTCTCCTAAAGGGTTTGTCTGATATTGGCAGTAAAAAAAACACTGAATGTGGCCTTGCGCTAAGACTAATTGTATATTTGTGGTAAAAGGTGCCGGCTTAGAATGTGGGTTCATTAAAAACACTAAAAAAGCAAATGTGCTTAATGGTTTCATTGTCTGTGTATAATATATAGAGGAGCCAGTGTTCCAGTGCTGCCATTGTAGTAGTACAGAAGGTTTAGTGCAGACAAGTTGCTACAAGACCTGCGATTTAAACTTTCAAGCAAAGAATCCGAACTGAAGGAATACGCCCACGAGTTTCGTTTTAAGTGGAAAACGACTTCTCATTTTCTTGGGCAGCAAAGGATTGGAGGAAATTCCAACATTTAAAAAGGGTTTTCTGGTCTAACCTGGCAATTCTAGGCCTGGTTCGTTTGACCTCTGTAGTTGGGAAATCTATTGGATGCTTGAGCTCTCAGGCAAGATTGTGTTATAAGAAGAATATTCTGAAGGATTGGCTTTCACTGATGTAAAAAGCAGGATGGGGGGGGGTAGCAGACAGCCGACCCCTTTATTATAAATAACTTGAAGGCATTGAAATAAAGGAGCCATAATTGTAAGCAGGTTCCCACAATGCTGTGTGTGTGTCTGTACAACAGGGTGTTTATGAAATACAGCTCATGGGCTGCCCTCCCTACAAGACACCGACTGAATAAGACAGAGACTGCAGAATATACAGGAAAATGTGAAATACACAAGAACCAATTTTGCAATGTGTGTACAGTCTACCCTTAAAATGACTCCAATCCCTAAACTACAGTTCCCAGCATGCCCTGCTAGTAGGGTTGCCACCTGACTGGTATTTTACTGGCCTGGCCGGTTAAAATGATGGTTGATCCCAATGTTATTAATAGGAAAAACATGACCACAGAAGGCCTGGTCTTGTACAATAACAAGTTACAAAGTAGGGGAGATTGAAACAAATACGGCCATTAAGTTCAAGCTTTCGTAGTGAACATTGGTTCAAGCGTCTTTGTCTTTACACCCCCCTAGTGGATCTCTGCAACAATACACATCAAAGGGAAAAGATCCAAGTCACAATAAGCAATATTCTGATTCCATACAATTTCCTCAAAATGTTTTCTACAGAATGTCAATTGCATGGGTTTATGTTCTTGAATTTGTATTTCCTGAATTCTAGCAAATCTAATGGACCTGCATGAGTTTGTTTGGACAAAAGACCCTGATATTTATTCAATTCTGCGCATTATGTCTATATTGTATATTCACGTTAGAAACATTAAACGTGTGGTTTTCTAGAGATAATGGGACTTCTTTACTATTATTGGGCACAATGACTGCATAAACCTGAATCCATGTAAACACTAAACATGAAGCCCTTTAATTCAAACATTACACCTACTACTGTGATTAGTAACAAGAGCTCGGAGCATAGGAGTGACTTACAGCTGCCACTAATCAAGAGGTAAGTACAGCACAGCAAGTCTTTCCCATAATGAAATGGATCTTGTAGGCAATTTACAAGTTCTGCACTTGTGTTACATCAGACATGATTTATTGTGAGCAGAAAAGGAAGGCACTGGGTTTCAGGTAGAGTCCTGCGGGGGTCCATTTTTTGGGACCCGGACCCGACCCGTACCCGCAACCCGAACCCGCGACCCGCATTTTTACCCGCTTGGACCCGCGACCCGAACCGTACCCGCGACCCGAACCGTACCCGCAACCCGTGATCCGCAACCCGGACCCGCAACCCGCTGACCATCAAGAATCAGGAAGTGCTGTCATCATAAACAGGAAGTGACATCATCGGAAGTAGCCAGGATCAGAAAAAAAAGGAGTAAAACAGGAAGTGCTGTCGTAAACCGGATGTGACATCATCAGTAGTGGAAATGCTCAGAAAAAGGAGTAAAAATCCCTATAGCGAGGATCCGCGACCCGACCCTCAACCCGCCAACCTGCAGGACCACCGGCCCGCTTCTATACCCGCACCCAGAAATTCTACGAGCAACCCGCAGGGTACCGCGGGATTTTGCGGGTAACCCGCGGGTACCCGACCCGCTGCAGGACTCTAGTTTCAGGGACAAATCATAGCAGATAGGGGCGATTTTCTTAGTGCAACAATCATTACAATCAGCATATTCCTGACTGATGCACAGAAATTGCAACAATGTTTATAACCATCATTAGTATGATTAATAAAGGCGACCAACAATCACCTTTGTATCAATGGAAACATCCCTTTTATGATTCCTCTGACTGAGAAGCTCTGAAAAGATGAATTAGCAGCACCATCCCAGTCAGAAGCTGTAAGTATACAGGGCGTAATGGAAAAGCACTTCTCTATCAGTAAATAAACATTATCAGTACTCTCTGACACTTTTACTCTAGTAGTATTTGTTCATACAAAAAATATGGTTCACTTACTACACAGTATAATACTGGATCATATGTAAATTTGTCGTGGCAGAGATAACGTCATGTGTTACGATGAAAATGAATCATCCCCAATTTATTTGATACCAAATAATGTTATACATTGTAGGATAATGTTATACTTAGGGTTGGACTCTATCAATGGCAATTTCTGGCTATTTTTGGAATTCTTTAATCCCGCTGTCTGAAAGTAAAGGCACTTTCTTCCCTGTAGGAGATTTTTGCAACATCTTACAAATGTCAACAATTCACTGTATTAAATGCATCAGTCGCCATTTAGTTTCTTGGTTAATATGGGAGGGGAGAGAAGGCCACTACAAGGCTTAGATATTATTTCTATTTAGGAGACAGTATAAGGACAGTATCCCAATAAGAAACAAGATCCCTGAAGGATTTGTCTATGAGAGTCCCAGCTTGCGGGAGTGACTGGGTGCAGCTGTGTGTTGATGTAGGTTATTGTTTCTGCTCACACAGTGTATCATTAAATGCCATTAACATCTGCATCATCTGACTATTCATCCCATCCATTCTGTTCTATTGCATCCTCTGCCTCCCACCTTCTTCTCTGTCACCCCAACCTACCACCTCAGCTTCTTTTGGCTGTGCCATCTATTTATCTGACCCTGCCAGGATCAAAAAAATCTGTTCTGTCTTCACAAACTGTCGCTGGTCTGATCCATGTTACATTTCCCTCAACTGCTCCATACTGTGCTCCTCTTCTGGCCATCCCATTAGCTCTTGCTATTAGCATCTGTGGGGATGAAGATACAATATATATGATGTAGTTCAGTTTATATTTTTATATTTTTCATCCCTTACTTATTTGCCATCCATCCCTTCTAGTAGTTAGCTTTCCAATTCTCTTCAATTCCTATTCCAACTTTCTCTCTGGTGTGTGTATCTGGCCATGCCATCTCCATCATCTGCCCATGCCATCTCCATCATCTGCCCATGCCATCTCCATCATCTGCCCATGCCATCTCCATCATCTGCCCCACTCTCTACTCCAAGCTTTGTGCCATCAAAACATCCGCTGCATCCATCTAGACCAAATAAGAGGCCCTACCTTCATATCCATCTAACACAACAACTAGTTTATCCTATCCATCTAATTTAACATCTGTAACTAGGGTTGCCACCTTTTTTTGGTAGAAATACTGACATTCCTATATATTTAGATGTGTTTGCTTATTAATAACATTGGGGTCAAGTATAATTTTTGGTCAGGCTGGTAAAATACTGGCCATGTGGCAACCCTACCTGTAACACCTACGTAACTCAGGTATATACATCACTGTGCTACTGTATATCATCAGCTCCTCCACCATCTTACCTGCCATTAACTGCTCAATAACCCCATCCTCTACTCTAAGTCTCCTAGTCGTACCAGCCATCACCACCTATTTGTCTGAAATAAAAACAAAATCTATTTTTCCTTCACACAGTCCATTTTATTGTTTGTTTTCCATTCTTGACTAATTTGCTATGTCTCCAATTTAACCAGTTTCCTTTTCACTTCTTCTCCATTCATTTTCCTCTTTTCTGTTAGCAGCTCAAACACCATTCACACCACCCATGTCACTTGTACCCACTGGTTCCCACTTGTACCCACTTGTACCCACTTGTACCCAGTTGTACCCCGTTGTACCCAGTCACCTCTCTTCTATGTCATTGGCCCATCCAACAGACTATAACACTTCTTCCAATATTGCCCCCCTCAGTGTGCTCATGCACTGGTTTGGCCCCTCACCCAATGAGGTGAATGAGCAGAAGTGATAAGAATGTATGTGTGGCCCCACACTAGGGTTGCCACCTTTTCTTGAAAAAAATCCCGGCCTTCCTATATATTTATCTTTTTTTCCTATTAATAACATTGGGATCAACCATCAAAATACTGGCCAGGCCGGTAAAATACCAGCCAGGTGGCAACCCTACCTCACACTCTCTTGCTCCACCATTATTAGGGTTATAGGTAGGGTTCAGGGGTGTAACTGCAGAGGAAGCAGACCCTGCGGCTGCAGGGGGCCCACAAGGTATAGGGGGCCCAATGAGGCCCAAATAAATGAGCAATAACAACATATATTGGTGAAACAGGACAACCTTTGGATTAGGGTTGCCACCCGGCCCGTATTTTACCGGCCTAGCCGGTAAAACAACAGCCAAGACCGTAGGGTTGCCACCTTCCCCTGTGGCTCAAGCCGGACGGGGGGGGGGGCGGTCCTGTGACGTCACGGGGCGGTCCCATGACGTCGGTGGGCGGTCCTGTGATGTCAGTGGGCGGTCCCGTGACGTCAGTGGGCGGAGCTATGACGCCGCGATCGCCGATTGGCCGATCGCGGTGTCAATCAAGCTAATCCCGCCCGGTTTTACTTATTTGGAAAACCGGGCAGGAAGCATTGAACCGGGCAGCCCTTCAAAATACCGGGCTGTCCGGTTCAAAACCGGACAGGTGGCAACCCTACAAGGCCGGGGCCGGTATTACAAATTTACCGGCAATGAAGCTGCAGGTAAATTTGTAATACCCCTTAAAAATGCCCTTGCCCTGCCTTAAATGCAATTAAAATTTACCTTTCTCGTGTCTTCAGCCGAAGACGTTGTGCACCGACCCTTTTTACTTAACGCCCGCCCCTTTTACGTCACACCCCGCCCCCTTTTGACCCCCACCGTCCGGTTTAACATTTTAGAAAAGGTGGCAACTCTGGATATATTGGGGGGCCTAACATTAATTTTCTGTGGGGCCCAGTATAATCTAGTTACGCCACTGGTAGGGTTGCCACCCATTGGTTGATCCCAATGTTATTAATAGGAAAACAAGATAAATATATAGGAAGGCTGGGATTTTTTTCAATAAAAAGTTGTCAACCCTAATTACAGGCCAAACTTGATTGGGGCCTACTGTAAACTCTGCTTTAGTTTGTGGTAGAACAAATGTATTTTGTTTATTTGTCTTTCCTCCTGCCACAGGGAAGAATATTTATTTTTAGCGACATTTCTGGAGCTTTAGAGGCGCGTATAAATATAAGTATAAGTGACAGCCAAGTAGGAGCTGTGAGACGAGTGAATAACATATAGAGGGACCGCCCACTGACTGGAGAGCCCTCACTCAAGTACAATCAGGCGTTTACGCTTCCTGTTACGCCACTACGCTTGCGTTCTCTGTGGTTGTACGTCACACGCTCATCTCGCGAGACTGAGAGGAAACTGTGGCAGAGCCGTTTGGTAAGAGCAGAGGGAGGTGTTGTGGGTTTGGGTTACGGGACGTTAAATGAACCGGTTGTGATATAGGAATCAGTGTTTGGGTGGGGCTCTGTGTTATGTACGTGATGCAGAGCTTCAGAAAAATAATGGTGCTGCGTGTCGTGCATTTGGGGATGTGCGTGTGACGTGACATGGACAGCCCCCCCCCACTATCTCCTGCATTTATTGTGTGTGTGTGTGTGTGTATCACTGTGAGTGTGTGTGTGTGTCACTGTGAGTGTGTGTGTGTCACTGTGTGTGTGTATGTGTATCACT
>CM044447.1:319321-330949 GCA_024363595.1 Xenopus borealis | reverse complement strand
CAACCCCTTGGATGTTGTTCTCAGTGGCCTCAAAGCAGGAGCTTATTTTTGAATTCCAGGTTTGGAGGCAAGTTTTGGTGCATAAAAACTAAGTATAGAGCCAAGCAGAGCCTCCTGTAGGCTGCCGGACCACATAGGGGCTACCAAATAGCCAATCACAGCCCTTATTTGGCACCCCAAGAGACTTCATGCTTGTGTTGCTCCCCAACTCTTTTTACATTTGAATGTGGCTCACAGGTAAAAAAGGTTGGGGACCCCTGTTCTAGTACATTCCAGGTAAGCAAAAAATAGTTTTCAAAACCAGTATTCTAAAAATAGGAGCTGCTGGAAGACCCAATGACATCTGTGAGTACCCCAACAAACTATGGCTTCATTATCTTCATATGTACTGCTCCCACATATTATACAGTACTATACAGGGTTTGCACATTGCAATTCTCAATTCCTCATTGGCTGGAGGACAACTAATAACAATGCTCTGTCTTATCAGGAAATCAGTAAGTTGTGTTTTCCTGTAGAACCATCAATTTAATGTAGCTCTATGCAGTGCTCCCTCTTCACCTGATAAGAGAGCTGGTTGGTTCAGCTTATCATGGTGTTAAAAAGCATCTATGTGCCCCACCGTCTCTGTAGCCTGCAACATGATGGACAATGCTTGTTCCCTAACCTCAGATGACGAGGACAGTGATGATCGCCAAGAGACCATAAAGAATGACTACAAGGACCGGAGAAGACGGGCGCACACACAGGCCGAGCAGAAGAGGAGAGATGCTATCAAAGTAAGTAGTGAAGGGTTCATACAGGGAAATTGTTTGGCAACTATTGCTGCAGTGTATTCTTTTCTAGTTTGGTTTGGGGCTGCCGAAAATTCACTGTAGATATAACAGTAGCAGCAGGGGGGGGGCTTGTATCTACATGGTGTGACCCTTTGTAGCTGCATTCTAGTTGTAGTAGCATTGCACATTGTAATGGACTGATTATTACACATCCTGTATCTTTAAAAGCAAAGTTAAATGAATATGGTATCAGACAAGGGGGTTCTGTCTACTGTTTGACCAGGAGGAGGGGGGCATCAGAGACATTTGGAGGGTTTTATCCAGTCTGTGGGCTGCCAACCCTGTGCACATAAAGGCCGATAAAAGCTGCTGACAGACTGAGTCGGCAGATTATTGGCCCATGTGTGGGGCCCACCTACAGGCTTCTCTGATCAATATCTGGCGAAAAGTCGGGCAGATTTCGATTGGGCAGGGTAAAAAATACCATTGGATCGTGGCCACATCTTTTTGTTGACGCGTTCCTGGGTTCAGCCTGATATTGCCCAGCTCAATGTGGCTATCCCCAAACGAGCAGATCTCCCTGTATATGGCCACCTTAAGACCCCAAAAGGGTGAGCCAAGCATGCAGTAAAGGATTCTTTATTTTTTATTTATACTGGATTTCTGATAAAGGATTCTTTCTGGGTTTCTCCCCACAATAATGGCTTCTGTTTCTTTCAGAAAGGCTATGATGACTTGCAGTGCATTGTGCCCACTTGTCAGCAGCAAGACATCGCTATAGGGACCCAAAAACTCAGCAAAGCCGTCGTTCTTCAAAAGAGTAAGTGTTCTTCACCCTGTTATTGAATGCTGTCTGTATAATAAGAGCACTCCATAAACCCATGGAGCAGGTTAGCAAAAATCTAGAAACATTTTATTTCCTCAATTCAAAACAGCATGGGGTCCTTCTACTGGGATCAACTAAAGGGGGGAGAGTCGGAGATTTACAGGGGGAAAAATGCAGGTGTATATGGAAGAACAGGAAAAAAAAACATTTAGGAAGCTGTTCTAATCCATTTTCTTATTGTAACCCTTTATTTTCCTACAGCAATAGATTATATCCAGTTCCTGAATAAGGAGAAGAAGAAACAGGAGGATGATGTGTCCACACTACGGAAGGAGGTCATGGCTTTGCAGATTATGAAATCGTAAGATCAGTCGCTATTTATATGCATATGGAGGGGTGAATAAACCTGAAAATTTACTCCATTATGCCCCCTTGTTTCACATGAATTCAAAATAGGGCTTGTGCTGAATACACTTTTTGTGGTTTTTGTTTTGAGCTAAAAAGGGAAACTAAAGCTGCTCCGTGTTTGGTCTTTGTGAGGCAGATAATTAGATTACAGGGTCACTGACTCCTCATGCATAAATCTGAGTAGAATCTTCCAGTATGTAGTTTCTACATAAGGGCGAAGCACATGGTAAGATTAGTTGCCCAAATCTGTGCTACTGGAGGTGAACCCCCCCCCACTTGATTGTAATTTTTAAATTCTTACCCACGCATCCCTTGCCAAGTCAGGCTTTCATTAGTGCTGTGCTTTTACAGGATTCAGCCATTTCTTCTTCTCTATTAATAATATATCATTATCCCATCTTACAGAAACTATGAGCAGATTGTAAAGGCTCATCAAAACAATCTCCACGAGGGCACAGATCAAGTTCCGGATGAGATGAAATTCAGGGTGTTCCAAGGCATCATGGATTCTCTCTTTCACACCTTTAATTCTACTGTTTCTGTGAACAGCTTCCAGGAGCTGTCTGCTTGTGTATTTGCCTGGATAGAGGAGCACTGTAAGCCACAGGTACTGTAAAGCTAGGGGACTAGAGGTTTAGCTTTGATTTTCTGTTTTACCATGACATACCATGAGTTATGTTTCCCCCTGGTGTTAAATGTGGCCCTTTGTTTTTTATGTAGCACCATATTTATAGCTCGATGAATGACTGTGATCTGCATTTCCAGTAAAATGTTGCAGTTCAGCACCTGGAAGGCCACTGGAAAGGGGAAGAGTGAAATGGAAGCACATGTTTTCTGTTTCTGAGTCATTCTAATATTTTTACATGATTCAGTCATTTCTTCTTTTAATGGTGTCAGTGTGGTGGAGGGATACTGAAGGGGTGGGACTCTGGTTTACAGTGTAATATTATTTCCAAACCAAAATTCTAGTAGTCACCCTATGTTGGATATAGGTTTGGGACCTGTTATCCAGAATGCTCAGGACCTGGAGCTTTCTGTAATTTGGATCTTTATACCTTGTCTACTATAAAATTGTGTAAACCTTATAGAAACCCAATTGGATAGGCTTGCTCCAATAAGGATTAATTATATCTTAGTTGGAATCAAGTACAAGCTACTGTTTTATTATTAAACAGAAAAAGGAAATTAGCATAAAATGGGAGTCTGTGGGAGACGACCATTCCGTAATTCTGAGCTTTCTGGATAATGGGTTTCCAGATAATGGATCCCATACCTGTAACAGTAAGATTGTGCTTGTAGGAAGACGTCCGTTTGGGGGACTATAGACATTATAGAGGAATTTATGGAAGATTTGAGTCAATGTGCTGACTATTGCTCTGTGTATACTTGCATTCTATAATCAGCATTTCTCTCGCTCTCCTCAGACACTGCAAGACATTGTAATTAGATTTCTTCACCAGCTGAAGAACCCACTGTACTAAGGGCTAATTTCTCCTGATTTGCCAGAGATAAGAGCCAAGGAGTTGACAGTGGTGTGGATGGATCAGACGCAGTGGGCCTTGTATGATGTGCTAGATGGTTCTGTGTTGCTCGGTACTGCCAATTTTTACCAATTCCTCAACGCTACTAATTGCACCATTGTATATCTATTTAACTACAGAAGAAAGATCTGCTGCCTCAGTGAGTCCGTATTCAGGAACATTTGGCCTTTGGAATCTATTCTTGCTCTGTAGCAAAACGGCCGAAGATAAAAAGTGCTTTTTTGCTTATGACTTCACTGAAATCTCCTCGAGGAGGTGAGACTTTCAGTTCTACAGAACCCCCTTTTATTCCTTTAGGTTTTGTGCTACAATCAGCTTATTGAGTCTTCAAATGATTGAGATTTTTCTATAGTTCAGCACCTTTTCATTAAAATCATAATATATACAACCCAAACGTGTGTGACTAGATATTTCACTGTACAGTTTGGTGTCAGACATCTGCATTTAACACTGTTCATACTTATTCCCACACTATCAAACTGTTTTTAATTGGTTTGGGCTCTATTCCTCAACGTTATCGTTGGAGCATCAGATTATTGTGTCTAAAACATAACACTCCAGGCACCAGGCAATTCATTCTTTTCCAGGCATTTGAATGGGATGCAGAAATGTATCATGTATACAAACATGGAAACAGTATTGGGGTTTACAGTAGAACCCACTTTGCCTGGTATGTTCCCATATCCAGCAGGAGGACAAAATGTCAGAAGCAAATGGTACAATCACAGTTCCAGTGGCAATGATATTAATAACATAAATGAGTCATTAACAGTGTCACAGTAATACCACATAGAACCCATACAATCTAATGTCCCTAGCTGGGTGTGTGAGTGTGAACAATGAACCTCCATCTTCACAAAATCTCATGTGCCAGTTGGGGACACGCCAGGAGCATAGAAGAAACAGTAATATACAGCAGATTGTGTATAATATAAAGTTGCCTAAGCCTAATGTAATTCATTTTTTATGGATATGGAGGACATGCTCTTCACTTAAAATGGTAGAATGACTCTTTAATTGCCAGTGAGTGTAAAATCTATGGCAGCAATAGGCTTTCCAGTTCTGCTTGTTCTAGAAAATGCCAGAACCAAAGCACCTAAAGTCGATGTGTAACGTTCCCCTTCAACTTGACAGCAGCTGCCTTTTCAACTAATATTTAATGCGCCTATGCCTCTCCTTTTTATTCACAATTCAGTTTTTTATGTATTTTCTACTATTACAAACTATGTCTACAAACTCCAACCCCCTGTATTGAGCATAATTCCTACCAAGCTCTGTTTAAACAAACCCCTCTTTTCCCTCACTTACAGTCCGATGAATCCATTGCATTATAGCTGCAAGTGACTACATTTAAGCCACATATTGAATGAACATATCACAACTATACACTTGATATTTTTTATCATGACTCGTTTAATGATTTATTGCAGAAAAAGCCAAATATATGAGCCACATATACATGTGCATTAGTCTTGTGTACGTGGTGTAGCATATCCACCACTAGATGGCACTCTTTCATCCATATTCCTGTCCAAATGCTGAGCCTTTTATTCACAAACAGCCTATAATATCAGTGCTTCTGTCTGTAACGTCCGTAATTCCCCAGTCTACAATGTCCCCAATTCAGTGCTTCAACGGCCCTTATTGGCCACCATTCACTCACCACCACAGCTCATAACCTTACAGGTTTAGTACAACCATAGACTAGAATAGGCTTTGTTTATTAAAGGGTTAAAAGAAATGACAATGCAACACTTTATCCTGAATTTATATCTACAACATGAAATGTCTAATTGGACATGAAAGAAAAGAGAATTCTAAGCAACTTTCCAATTTTTATTGATTTTAATGCAATTTGAAAATGTAAATGAAACACAAATCAGGGCTTGTTTATTCATTTTGCTGAATTTTTAGTTATAGCTCTCAGAACAAAGTAGCAGCAGTTGGCTCTCATCGAATTCTCATCAGGGGTTTCTGCTACATTGTATTAGGAGTCAGAATCAGCAGTGCAGAGGATATAAACAGTGAGGCAGATTTCAATAGGAATTATATATAGAAATAACTGTGAAAACCACTGAAAATGTTACATGAATGTATAGTGGAAATTTGCTTTGAATGAAAACATTTAGGTTCCCCTTTAAAACAATGGGAAGGATTAAAAGTCACAGCAGTTTGGGAACATCACTGTTGTCAATGGAAAACAAAAGGAAACGCAATAATAATAGAGGGAATAAGAATTTTCTGCAGCTAAATATTCCATCCAGGTCAGTATTCACTCATGGGTTATTCCCAGTTTTGGGAAGTCACACCTGAGAAAGTTCAGCCTCTGTTTCTGTGAAGATCCATGGAAATAAACACTGTGGTCCAGTTGTATTCTGTCTCTGTTAGACAGCTGGGGACTAATTGCAGATACCTGCGTGTTTATATGGCATATTACACAGAAAAAGGAAATCTGTGGATAACATGGAGTCTATGGGAGACAACCATTCCATAATTCAGAGCTTTCTGGATAATGGATCCCATAGCTGTATATTAATACTGCAGTATTCCAGGTTAACACTACAATGCTATGTTTGGAATATGGATACTGTAGTATTAGACATTAACATTGCTACACTAGGTTTATGTTCAGTATATTAACACTACAATGCTATGTTTGGAATATGGATACTGTAGTATTACTAAGCTACATTTCTGCTTATTGATAATGGAATTTTGCAGGTTCTATAATTGCTATGCAATGTTCTTCTGTGGTTAGTATATTAATTCTGTTATATATTAATGCTGATCACTAGCACATCACTAGCACTGTAATCACTAGTACCTCACTATGATTAAGCATACCTCACTATCACTGTAATCACTAATACCTCACAACACATGAAAATCAGAAAGAGGTCAAATTACCCTTTAAATGCCACCCTTCCTTGACTTTCCTCACTGCCAATCACATCTTCTAACCACAGGCCTGTATTGTGCCTCACTGCTAAAGATACATTAAATTGTTTCACAGCTACGATTTGTTTTTGTTTTTGTGGTGTGTTTCATAGAAGAGCATTAATGCTGATTACAAATAATAATCTACAACTCAAGTCATATAAACCTATCGGAGATGATATATCTTAGTTCATGGAAACTGTGCATAACAGCATGTAGTATGAGAAGTCATGAGTTTAATGAAAGGAAGACATCGATACCTTCAGACTCGGCACTAAAAATAGCGATGATGATCTTTGTAACTTGTGCACTTGTTTGTACATGGTCTCATATATATATATATATATATATATATATACTTCCTCTGATATCTGAAATACTATATACAGTGTACAGATGCAATGTTTTGTGTCCATTGATTAATAATAATCATGAAGTTAGGGCTGAGCAAGATCAGTCAGTAATGGACCTTTTCTATGGACCTGTCTCTCTCAGTGTGAAACCCAGTCTTGCACTTTGCACCCCAAGGTTAATAAATGAGCCCTCCAGCCTCATGGACCATCACAAGGCAGCCAGTTCATTTGCTTCTCTTATATTTCCCCTAGTTGGGTTCATCAATCATAGCAAACATTCAGCTATTAAAGGGGTGGGTCACCTTCAAGTTAACTTTTAGTATATTGTAGAAGGGCCAATTCTAAGAAACATTTCAGTTGGTCTTCATTATTTATTTTTCATAGTTTTTTAATGATTTGCAATTTTCTTCTGTTTCTTTGCAGCTTTCAAATGGGGGTCACTGACCCCATCTAAAAACAAATGCTCTGTAAGGCTACAAATGTATTGTTATTGTTACTTTTTATTACTTATCATTCTATTCAGTCCCTCTCCTATTCATATTCCAGTCTCTTATTCAAATCAATGCAGGGTTGCTAGGGGAATTTGTACCCTAGAAACCAAATTGCTGACACTGCAAACTGGAGAGCTGCTGAATAAAAAGCTAAATAACTATAAAACCACAAACGATAAAAAATGAAAACCAATTGCAAATTGTCTCGGAATATCACTCTCTATGTTATACTAACAGTTAACTCAAAGGTGAACAACCCCTTTAACTGTGATCCGTTGTTTAGAAATACGGAAGCCAATTGGTTGTTGAGTTGTTGCACCAGTTGGGAATAACGACTAGATTTCTACACGTGAGACTTTATTGCTAAACCTTCCATTCCCTTTGCTGCTGATACAAATCTAATTGGGCCGCACATCTCCTTCATATCTAGGTCTATTCATCTCTTGTGGACCATGCTTTTCAGTTCCATTTATTGCAAAATATTATTGTTCTGATTTTATTGACACTCCCAAAGCATTTCATCCGTTGCTTTCAAACTGATGATGAGATTTATTTAATTCACTTTAATAATAACTGAAACAGTGCACAAATATCCATTGAGTATTTAATAATCCCTGCTCAGCTCAGTTACACAATTAAGTAGTAATTATCTTTCATTTCAATGAAAAGGCTGATTTATAATTAGAGGAACATTTTCATTTAGTTGGAAAGAATATTTATCAAACTGTGACCAGAAAGTGTGGCAATAAAAAGGAAGAACTAAAATGGTACAAGTACCCTGAGCTTTGTCTTTAAAAACACACCAGCCCAGGTAGGATATCACTGGCGGATACCCAACATTCCATCTCCAGTCACCCATAGCAACCAATAAAAAATAGCTTTTAAACAGGTGACCAGAAAATGCTACCTGCTGATTGGTTGCTATAGGTTACTGCTCCTGGGCAAACTTAGTGCCTTTAATGACATATCCCCCATTGAGACCAAAGAGTGGGCTAAAACTCTAATGTGCATATGCAAATCAGGGGTAGAAAGGGGAAAACATTTTTTACTTCCTTGTGTTGTGCCAAAAAGTTGTGTGTTTCCCTCCCTGGTACTAATTAACATATACAAATTAGGATTCGGATTTGGTTCGGCCAGGCAGAAGGATTCAGCCAAATATGAATCCTGCTGAAAAACGCAGAATCCTGGCTGAATCCCACACCAAATCCTGGATTCTGTGCATCTCTAATCCTGGCAGATAAAAGGAATATAATTCCCACGTGTGTCTCATGCAATTAATGGTACATATCGTAGTGTAACATATACAGGCTGATCATAAGGGATTGGGTATATACTGTAATATTACTAACACCTCCCATATGTACTGACATGAGCACTAACACATACATTGGCTTAGCTCTGGTTATTATGGACACTCATTTACATTTACCCTAAAGTGATTGGATCATTTACATATTAAAGACAGCCCTAATTTGCATTTTTAGGTGAGCAGCCCATTTACATTTTAGAGCAATCGGCCCACCGGGCGTTTGCCGAACCCACAGATTGCCAGTCTGGGCCTGACTGTGTGAGTTGTGGCAAATGCCAGAGGGGCTGCTATAAGGTGCCATAGACAGTCAGTATTTATTGGGCCTGTGTGTAGTGGAAAATACCAGGGACTATTTGTGGTGTTTATACAAATGGCCTGCAGGTGGCACTGTGCATACATAGGACTTTCTGTACAGCTTGAAAGTGAAAGTAAGACTTACTGCTGTTATGTAATGGCTGCATGATCTGCTAATAAAGCACTGTTATACTCTCCTCATCCTCGGCTACCAAACACAACAAATGGCGACAAGGATGTCTTTTCTACCTCTGCAGCAGCTGCACCTTTTCTACCAAACCCTGGTGAGCCTACCATACCTTTTACTGCTTGGATCCTTATGTTTGATAATTACATTATTGCTGCTGACCAAGTTGAGATTTCTGCAGCTAGAAAACGTGGTGCAAGAGAAATGCACTTTCAGCCTGGATCTTTAGTCAGACTTAAGAAACCAGGAATACTGAAACAAGGACAATGTAAATTTACTACACCACTTGAAGTGAGACGTGAGGACCATACACATATGAACTGTCTGATGGACGCATATGGAATGCAAGTCGTCTTGCTCCTGCTAGATATGACTTTGGAGATGTTCCATTTGATGAAGGACATTTCCCTACTCCTGATGCCAACTGCAATAGGGCAGAGGAAAGTGAACCTATAAGGCATACTGAGAGAATCAGGAAACTACCTGCATGGACCCAGGACTATGTCATGTAAAGAATGTATATATTGCTTTAAGATACATACGGTTTAATTGTTACTGTTTATATATTTGTCCAAATGCTTTCCTACTATAGGGGGAATATGTGGTGTTTATACAAACGGCCTGCAGGTGGCACTGTGCATACACAGGACTTTCTGTACAACTTGAAAGTGAAAGTAAGAGTTACTGCTGTTATGTAATGTTATACCCTCCTCATCCTCGGCTACCAAACACAACACTATTGTGATTCTCAGTGCAAAGCTGGCTGTGAATGTTGTAGTTGAACCGGAGCAAAAAGCAAAGATAAAAAAAATAATAATAATCCTGGGGTCCCACCATCAAATGGGTTTTGCTCGGGCTGGTACCACAGGCGACTTACTGCCTGATGAAATGAACTTGTTCCATTGGCTCCTTCCTATAAGCCGGGGCTGAGGAGGAGGAGTCTGAGGAGTCTGAGGAGGAACACTGACATCACTGGCATTTGCCAAGGCAACAGCGCCTCCCGCGCATCCCAGACAGTCACACAGCTGCCAGGCGCAGTGACAGAATTTGTCCAGCAGGTGTCGCCCCCTGACCCCTCCTTAACCCACACACCCCTCCCACCAGTGTCTGAGTGATGCGAGGCCCCTCCCCTCATGCAGTACCTTCAGTTGTGTGACAGAGAGCCGGGCAGGCCTGGGAACTGTCGCCAAGGAAACCGGCTCTCCGCAAAAGCATCCGCTCTCAGGTACCGTACGGTGGGCTGATGAACCGGGACACTGGGAATGGGCTTAGCGCTGGCTGTGTGTCCTGACCCTTTGCACTCCCCCCAGCGCTGTGTTGTTGGTATGTGCGGCTGCTGGGGCTGCGCTGTCAGTGGGTCACACAACCTGAGACTTATAGGGGGGGCGCCGAAGCCTTTCTTCTCTCTCTACGCGATTGTCTGCTGAGATATGTGTCTGTCTGTCTGTCTGTCTGTCTGTAGCTCTGCTGCCAGTGTGTGACTAGAGATATGTGTCACTCAGTGAGTATATATATATATATATAATGTGCCTGTCCCCTGTCTGTCTGTCCGTCTAACTGTGCCCATGTGTGAGTCTGTCAGTGTGTGAGTGTGAGTGTGAGTGTACACTTGCCTGGGGGTCACTGGGTACCTCCTTTTCTTCATTTGCTTCTCACAATGTTCAGTTCTTTCCCACTTTGTATCCCTAGTTAATAAAGTGCTGTGTGTGGGTCTGTCAGTGTGAGTGTGTTTGTGAGTGTGTGGGTCTGTCTGGACTGAGAATTAAAATAGACCCTGGCATTTCAGGTACACAAGAGGCCCATCAGCCCACATAGAGGCCCAAACAGTCCCCACCAGCCCACTAAATACTGACTTTCTATGGGACCTTATAGCAGCCCATCTGGCATTTGCCCTAACCCACAGATTGCCAGTCCGGGCCTGTCTGTTAGTGTGAGTGAGTGTGTCTGTGAGTGTGTGGGTCTGTGAGTGTGAGTGAGTGTGTCTGTGAGTGTGTGGGTCTGTCAGTGTGAGTGTGAGTGAGTGTGTTTGTGAGTGTGTGGGTCTGTCAGTGTGTGTTTGGGATTCAGTTGGAGCCCAAATGTACCAGAGAGACTTCTCCTCACTATCCCCCGTTGTCATGGTGACAACACACAGTGGGGCTCATTTATAAACATTGGGCTAATTTGCACTTGGGCAGCAACCCATAGCAACCAATCAGTGATTAATTTTCTAAGACAACTGCAGGTTGAACAATAAAAGTAAGTATTTGATTGGTTGCTATGGGTTACTGCCCGGGGGCAAAATTGCCCAGTGTAAATACATATGAAACTGGTATTGGGGGGCACATGAGTTTGGGGAAATGTGATAAGGAACTGGAATTATGGGAATGTGATCAGGAGCTGGGACATGTGTTAAGAAACTGGGTTTGGGGGATTGTGATAAGGAACTGGGATTTTGGTACATGTGATAAGGAACTGGGATTGGGGGAACATAATAAGGAATTGGGATTATGGGGCACATAATAAG
>CM044447.1:281836-319221 GCA_024363595.1 Xenopus borealis | reverse complement strand
GCTGCTGTGGGCCAGCATGGTGGAGCAGAGCAAACATTATGAAGCAATGCCCAATACTTTGCTCGGGGGGCTGGATGGAGCCAGTTCTCGGCATCTAATGATCGGATACACCCCAGAGTCCAATCTAACCCAGCAGATTATGGCACTGACTGCATCTGAATGTTACCTGACAGGTAAACTGTATATACTATATACACACATGAGGTTTGTCATGGAGGGAGGGGGGTCAGGTGTGTTGGCTGAACAAGACAGAAATTCCTTTACAGTGCAGCCCCCTTTCCCCTTCGTTCCGTGGGAATAGAAAATGCAGCAGTATTGTCCTGCTTAGTGACAGATGGGTATCATTTCAATGTTTATTTTTTTCTTGATACCCAACTGTCATTAAGCAGGACAACAAATCTGTCACATGCAGACAAACACCCGTGACTGCTTTCCATGGTTCCTATTGACTAATTAATACCACTTGTCTGCATTATTATCAGTACAGACAAAATAGTGGCAGTGCCTAAAGCATAATGGGGAGTGCAGGGATTTATGGTGTTTCTATGCTTGTCAGTGTTGTAACAGGTAACAAGCTCCATGTGATTTGTTTTCTTTCAGATATAACATTCAAGCCATTTCTGAATGAAGAGCACATGAAAACAGCCAGTTCCTCGCATTTTGTTGGTGTGGTATTTGACAGTGCCATGTCCTATAAACTGAGATTTTCTGTGTACTCTGTCCCAGATTCCACTCTGTATATTACTCCAAGAGGTACAGTAACGACACTTCTGTATATGAGGCCTGCACTAAACCAGGATAGTTCTACAGATTGTCTACAAAGACCCCATGAAGACTAGACAGTGTTATTTATCTTCATATAAAGGAATATTTTTAGTGTTTAAATGTTGTTGCTTTAAAATGTGCTCCAGATTACAGCAAGTCCCTTTATTCAGAAAACCACAGATCCAAGCACTCCAGCACATACAGATACTTGTAAACTCTTGTTTATAAACCTTTTATGTTTTTGAGCTTTGCTGCAGCTTAATTATAAAAAGGTTAGTGTACACAGCATTTGATTGATCGTCTTATTTGTATTATATATAAAGTTTTTTCCATCCTTTCTGTAGAGGATTGCCATCTGTGGAATTGTGAAGCCACCGAGTACTTTTATTCGACATTCACATATTTGCAGTCGTGCATTGATTCTTCTATAATCAAGGTAACAGACATCTGGCTTAATGAGAAACTAAATGCTCTGAACACACCAGTGAAGCCAAAAACCTAGAGCTTTTTGTAAAGGGGAACTAAAGCCAGCAATGAAATGTGCTTTGGTTGCTTAGTTTTACTCCATATAGTTGGTATGTCTCCAGCAGCCACAATGCTTGTGCCACGTAAGACTGAATCTTATGCAGCTAAAACTTACCTTCCAATTCCTTTTTTATGACTCTCTGCTAAGGGTAGGTGTTTGCACACAGGTAGGTAGGACACAGGTTCTGGCTTATGGTGCAGGCTACTTGGAGGCCCATGTATTAAACTTCAATTTTTTTCCGGTCAAGGACTTTATAGGGAAAACAAGAATTTTTCATGGAAGCTACTAAGAATCCAATCCAAACATATGCCGTCTCAAACCTGTGGATGTCATGTCCAAAAAAAAATACAAAAAATATTTGAGTTTTTGTAGAAAATATTGCGTTTTCGGAGCGTCAGTCATATGATGCAAAATGACACTCGATTTTGATGTGATGTTTTGTGGCTCTGGTTTTTATTCGGAAAAAAATATTGATGAGTTCAATTCGAGGAAGGGAGTTTGGTTGACTTTGTTTTCATAAAAAACTTCGATCAATTTGAGTTTGACGCTTGATGTCTTTGGGTACATTGAATGCTAAAGGGGGTGGTGCTGCATATGAGTTTTGCTGCTTTAAAACAGGAGATTTTCAGAAAGTGGCCTGTACTATATATTACTATATATAGCTCTGGCAAAGCAGCTCTGTGCCATTAAATCTGTTGCTCCAGTATTACAATTTTAATGCAACAGGGTCTTTTTTTTTTAATTAAAATACCTCTTTAAAAATGTAAATGAATGGTTCTTTTTGTTTTGTTATGACACCTACCATTTCACCACAACCTTAGTTTATGCTGCCCTATCACATGGTTGTATGGTGAAACAGCAATGTGGAAGCAGAGGGAAAGTATTGATAAATGTTTATTACATACACAGAGTTCAGTTTCAGCTGTTAAATATAAACCTATGTTTACTATACAGGAGAAGGTGAGTATTGGCAGGTACTATGTAAAATGCCTTTTTTTTGCCCACCCAAACAAATATATAAACTCATAGGGCTTATTCAAGAGTCAGTTGAGTTACTCATATTATTGTACTGCACAAATATAGAAATAATGATGAGTTTACTTCTGAATTCTCTCTCTTGTGCCAACAGTATTGTTTTTCCATGTTCATTTTTATTTCAGATGAAGACCAATTATTCTTCCTGGGAGGAGCTGAAGTCGACTCGGGCAGTAATCATGGGGGAGCAGGAGGTGGTGGTGGTGGACACTTTCTATAATGCTCTTATGTCTGTGTTTCTGGTGATGGCCTTCTCACCGCTTGGATACTCTGTAGTATTTTATGTTGTCTTTGAAAAGGAAAAGAAGGTGAAAGAGTTCATGAAGCTGATGGGACTCCATGACACTGCTTTCTGGTACAGTCCTATCTCTAAATATTTTCTTTCCAATTATATCTGCATGCAGAATTGCTGAAGTGCTTTAAAGGAGAACTAAAGGTTAATAAAGAAGTAGGATAGAAATTATGTACCAGCCCAAGGCAACCACAGTCCTTTATCAGTGAACCCATAGATGCCCCTAGTAGCCCCATCTTCTTTTCTGGAAATGCTCTGGGCTACTGTCAATGAACTGAGTTTAGGGATCAAATCACAATATAATGAATATATAAATGTCATTATACAAGTTTAATTAATAATAAAGATTTACATTACCTTGCAGCTCAGAAACAAGTTCAATATGCATCAGAATTTAATAATCAGCCCTATAGCACCAGGTTTACATTGGCTGGGTCACATGTATAAGCAGAACGCTCTGAAATCAATGTGTCTGTGTGTATTTGGAAGTAGTTTGTTGAGGTATGGAACCTGTTATCCAGGATGCTTTAGAATCTGGGGCTTTCTGGATAAAGGATCTTTCTGTTATTTGGATCTTCTAAGTCTAAAACATTGAAAACCATGTAAACATGAAATAAACCAAATATGCTGGTTATTGCTTCCAACTATGATCTAAGTTTGGATCATATACAAGGTACTGTTTCATTACTACAGAGAAATAGAAAATCTGTTTTAAAAATTTGTATTATTAGGATAAAATGGAGTCTATGGGAGACTGCCTTTCCATAATTCTGAGGTTTCTGGATAACAGGTTTCTAGATAACTGATCCTATACCTGTACATGGCTGCTGTAAGGGCATTACCATGTGTGCAAGCTCCAGAGGGCACAAACTATGTAAGAGGCCCTGGTACAATCATTTATGGTATTTTACACAAGTTGCCCACCAAAAGTAAGACCATTACTTTGTATTGATTGGGTCAAAACAGGAGAGTATTTCTATTGAATTGATGCCTCTCAGATGGAAGTGCATATCTGCTTATTGATTATTTGAAAGCCAACGTGATGGTTCCCCATATGTGGATATAGTGTTTTCTATTGATTGTTGTCAGTTTCTGAAAATCACTTGCCCATAAGTGCTTTTCCCCATTTCTTTTGGGTCCAGAGCCTGTAAGATTGCCACCTTTTCTGGAAATAAAATACCATCCTTCCAATAATTGTAGCCTTCTTCTCTATTAAAGGGCAAGTCAACCCCAAAATAAAAATTTCTAAGAAACTTTCCAATATACATTCATTACAAATTTTGTTTTGTAAAAACCGTTGCTATTGAAAGCAGTATTTGCTTAACTCCCATTTGTTACTTCTTAAACAATGTTGCAACAGTCTTGGTTCCGCAGTAATGACAGGTCCGTTAATCAGCTGCCTTGTCTTACATTGTATCAACAGTCTGAGCCATCAGGGAAGAGAATAGAAAGGTTCAGACAAATGCTGCTTTCCATAGCTATACATATACAAATAACTTAAAAACCATAGAACCCATGTGTAATGAATGTATATTGCAAAGTTACTTAGACTAATGTTTTCTTTTATAAAGCAAATTTTTATTTTGGAGTTGACTTGCCCTTTAATAACATTGGCATCAGGGTTCATTTTTACCAGCCAGGCCGTATATACTGGGCAAGTGGCCCTATGAGCCTGTGGTCTGAATCTCTAGACTTCCTAACCCTAAACATCTGCTAGGGGGCTACACCTCAGTATCTAAAATGTAAACGTCTCTTATGTTTTGTTGCATGATGTATGTTCATTTCAGTAATAGACAGCCATAGGGATTATAGATTAAACAAAACTACAACTCCCAGACCGGTAGACACAAAAAACGATTAGAAGAGGTCCATCTATAGCATCCTAAAGATTAAATCAAGGGTAGACTTCCCCTTTAATGTTCAGAGATGACTTGGTAATTTGACTGATTGACAGGACACTTTATTGAATAAAAGCAACTTAAAGATCCTCCTAGTGGTGATTCAAATTACTGGCCTTTTCATTTGAGATTTGGGCACTAAATCTCCTTCTTGAGTGAGAGGTTTGGGGCCCCTGCACAAGTAGCACATGGATCAGTTTGTGGGTGACCCAAATTACTGCTGTTATTTAACAATTATGTAAATTAACTACTAATTTATACCTCATTTATAGCTTGTAGTGAAACACATCTGGCTGTGGGATTTACATTGCAGCCGACTGGGCCCTTTGTTTTATCTGCCCTTTAATTGCTGTACGCTTTCTCTCTTCTCTAATGTTGTTTGGATATTTGAAGCCAAGGCCGTATTCTTTGTCTCAATGATGCCGTTATTATGCCGTTGTCCTTGTTACTGATATTTGAGCAGGGTCTCACTGTAGCTCCTATCCCATTCTAGGATTCACGGCTTTATTTCTATCTTTAGCCCTCACAATGTAATGAGACTCGGGAGGCACAGATATTGCATTTCATGTATATTTCTTCTTGTCTTACCCTCTTTATGAGATCAATGTAATGCATTTTATTGTCTCCTTATATTTTGATGGATTAAAAGGACAAATAAAAGAACAGATAATTGTGGTATGATGCCAGAGGGGGGTTGCTTTGTTTCTACAGCCAGCAGCCCCTAATTTAACCCACCTCATTTAACCTTCTCGCTTCATTTGTCACTACCTGTGGGTCTGTTGTGACAAACTGGTGGGCTAGCTAGGGGAGGGGGATTTTCAGGTACAGGTACAAGAAGTACTTGTTTTTGGCACTGGTACTAGTGGTGCATAACAGGGCCGGACTGGGAAGAAAAATCAGCCCTGGCAAAGGTATGGAAGCAGCCCATGTATTCACTCGCATGCAAAACAGTTACAAGCCCAAGGTCAACTAGAATCTTGGTGTTTATTAATAGAAATTTTTACTGTCCATAACCATATAATCCCCAGCAATATTATACACACTATGTGCTGGAACTGGTGTAACAAATATTTCACCCTGGTTTATATCACAACTATTCTATCTGATGGATTAGTGCCCCTATACTTACAGTATAAATTTTACTTTGTGTGCCCCCAGCTAGACCTTGCATTTGATAAGAGAACTTTAATTGCCATGTGTATCACACGGCCCAAATGTGGCATACTTGAAAATACTAGTCTGTCTCATGCAATTAATGCTACATATAACAGGCTGAAGTGACTGGATCCCCCTATTACCAACATACCTATCATAAGCATAAGGGATTGGGTATATAGTAACTGTAATATTACTAACTCAACTTGCTCCTCACAATTCCTCACACCTCCCATATGTACTGACATGAGCACTAACAAATACATTGGCTTAGCTCTGGCTATTATGGACACTCATTTACATTTACCCTTAAGTCATTGACATTATTAAATTATTTAATGTAGGTGGAAATTCTGCTTCATATACATTTTTTTTTTCAGGCTACCTTGGGTTCTCCTATACACAGGCTTCATATTGGTTATATCTCTGGTGATGGCTGTGGTTGCAACTACCTTCTTCCCTTTCAGCAAAAGCAACTGCTTCTTGATTTTTCTGCTTTATGCTCTCTATGGCATATCTCTGGTAAGCAGACCATGTCCTCATAAAACTTGCCTGTGGCCCTTTATAAGAATCTTACATTTGAAATACACAGAGTTACATAAGGTTTAACATCTAATTATATATTGAAGAATTCTAGATTACCAATATAATAAAAATTCTTTCTTTTGGGATCAAGAGAGAACTAAATATAGCCATAATGATCTGAAAGAGTGCTTTTAATTGCTTGCTAACAGTCTTCTAAAATTATATAAAAAAAAAATTATAAAATTCAGTAAAAATAAGATACTTAAGTGAAATTCTATAAAAATATTTTATTAATATGTATAATACACAAAAGGCACAAGTGTTTTTAAGTGCTTTGTGTTAGCAGCAGTTTTAATCATTGTTTGCTTATGTCTTTTGCATCACCTCACTCAATTAAAGACTCCATTATAAGAAATAACGTAGCCCCTACTTTAAAATATTAGGATTTCAGAAGTAACCTTAGACTTCCTTGAATTCAATAAAGTTACTAACTGGGATTTCTGTTTCTATTGCTATGTCATTATGTCCAATCGCATGGACGAAACAATTATCAATAGAGTAGTTTTATCTTATAAAATTGTTTCCATTTTCTGGTGTATTCTCTAGGTTTTATTTGCTCTCATGTTGGCTCCTCTGTTCAAGAACTCCAAGCGAGCAGGTGCCATTGTGTTTCTTTCAACACTGGTCTTGGGAGCAATGGGCATTTTCATTGTGCTCAAAGAAGACTTTCCAAAATCATTTGTTTGGTTCTTCAGCCCATTTTGCCAGTGCACATTCATGATTGGTATAGCCCAGGTAGGTGTTTTGTGTCAGTAGTACATGTATATAAAAGGTTCATGCTCTCCATTGTTGATGCTTTAAGCCTCACACTCTAGATAAGTAAAAAAATTAAAAATATGTATTCACGTACAATTTGTGGCCAACGTTTTAGCCTTCATTATGACCTTTTTCAAATGATGTGTGTTTGTGTGTGTATACTGGGTATGGACCATCCTTTAGATAAGTAAACTGGGCCTTGAAGGTCTCAAGGCAGACCGAAACGTTGGAATAACAAATACACTTTTTTTCTTTTTCACCATATTTAAAGTCCTGTGAGTGCCTTGCTTTACATGATATTATGATATGATGGTATATATATATATATGTATATAGTACAGTTGGAAAGCATTGTGGCCTGGGTGCAGTTCAACTGTCAAGCAATTGTTCCATAAGCATGCAAGGATTCCGCATTCACACAACTTATGATCAAAACTCAATGTTTAATATTGGAGACTAAAGTTTTGGCCAATACAATAGGTTTACTCTACAATATGCTACCAATACAAATGACATGTGGAGCTTTAATATGACCCACCTCAGAATTTATGAGTGTGACAGGTGAAAAATAGTTTCTGTATTGTGCTTGCTATCAGTTTGATTCATATGATTTTATACAGGCTTCATATGGAATATTATTGCCAAATGCAGTGAAAAGTCTGGTTGCTGTTACATTTACATATATATATACTTTAGTGGCAAATGCGCTTTGTTGCAACCCTGGAGCTATAGCGACATTTGGAGTTGACTACAGAATTATAATTTTCACACTTTGCTTTCCAGGTCTTGCATTTAGAAGACTTTCAGAGGGGAGCCCAGTTTACACATCTAAAGGATGGTCC
This sequence comes from Xenopus borealis, assembly GCA_024363595.1. NCBI lineage: Eukaryota > Metazoa > Chordata > Amphibia > Anura > Pipidae > Xenopus > Xenopus borealis. The sequence goes on along the minus strand of CM044447.1, from coordinate 311,367 downwards.
ATACCCTCTTGTAATAACATTTATTTTCCTAGTCGTGGATAGTGTCATGTACCTGCTTCTGGCTACATATCTGGATCAGGTTCTACCAGGTAGGAACTTTTTGCCTTTTTGTTTGATGTGTGCTTAATAAATTTCTTTTTGTGCACTTCTGCAATTAATTCAGTGTGCTGCTGACACTTTTTTGCATATTGATACTGCCCATTATACTGAGGGAATTCCACTGTCACATATAACCAAACGTTGTATTATCTCTGTACATACATAATTCATGCCCTACTCATGCCAGGACTTCTGTGTCTTTCTCTCAGTTTGAGGTTAAAATCGATTTGATCGATCAAATTTTTTTATTCTATCGGTCGAATTGCGTTAAAAACATTCAATTTCTAATGTTTTTGAAATTCGACCACTTCCCCTTTAAATTCTAAAATCAAATTCGAGGCTTTATTAACCCTCAAATTAGATTTTTTAGTATCCCAATGGTCTCAATGGGTGTGGCATTGTTTAAGCAGCACAGGCTCCAGGCATCATTTTCATGAAATCTCTTTCGTAATTTGGTAACAGGTGAATATGGCCTTCGTCAGTCTCCATTTTTCTTCCTCAAACCTTCCTACTGGTCCAAGAGGAAAAAACGCTATGGAGAGCTGAATGAAAGTTATTTTGACAGAACTGTAGACCTGACTGAGATGATAGAACCGGTGTCTTCAGAACTTCATGGGAAAGAAGCTATCAGGTATATTAGGTTCATTAGATTTGAGATTCAGACCAGTTAATGATTCATTTAATAAGACTCATTGACTACTGGTCTCAAGATCTGCAGTCAAACAGAAATATATTTAAAGGCTTGTGTTAGATCAGCATTTTTCTCTATTTCAGATAAATAGACTGTTATACACTGGATGTTTATGTCAATCCTGTTGCAAAATATTTGTTTGCATATAATTAAAAACCTAAACGATTTTTTCTGTGAGCAGATGTCTGCGTCGGTTTTGGAGGACAGACTATATTATTTACTTACCATTTATTGTTATTAAACAAAAAACCCACGGGACTTGTGGATATAAATATCAAATCTTTATCTTTTTAAGGATTTGCGGCATTTGCAAGTCTTTCCGGAAGAACAACAAGCCAAGAAATGCCCTTCAAGGTAGGAACAGCCTCTATCTTTGCTGGGTTAGGAAGCAATGTCTTGCTTTTTATTTGCCTTTCTGATAGGAAATGAAGCTGAAATATTATAAAAATAGAGATGAGGGTGGGCATGCATTTATACTACTGCAAAGACTGCCTTCCATAAACACTTTTTCTTCTTTCCCAAAGGTTTAACATTTGATATATACGAAGGTCAAATTACAGCACTTGTTGGTCACAGCGGCACAGGCAAGACGACACTCATGAATATTTTATGTGGGCTCTGCCCTCCAACAGAAGGTAAGAATTCAGCTCTTGATCAGAATCCTTACAGCATAGCAATGTTTAAAGAAATAGAAAAAGAAGAATAAGAAGTTATTTGAAGTCCTGAAGCTTTTAGTAACACATGTGACATGGGTAAATAGGTTAAAACATTCTCTCTCTGTGTGTGCAAATATAGAGTAAATGCCTGTATGTCAAAAGGAAAAAGTGCTAAAGAGAATACATATAGCAAGTACAGTAAAGATGTGAAACCCATTGATGTGGTTTCCTTATAGAGGAAGGAAAGTGAGAGACTGAATGTAAACCAGTATTAGGGAGCTGAACAGAAGCAGATCAATACCATTTGGCCCAAGTTAATAGATAATAATGTACAGAGAATGAGAGAGAGGGAATAGATTATAGTGTCTCATTGATTTATGTCAGACTTTACATTTCTAATGGATTTACAAAAGGTATTTTGGGAGATACGCTAGTCAATTATGCAGAAGAACAGTAGATTGCTATTGGTGGAGTTGCTCTTTGGCAGGTACATCTGAGGCCATTTCACTTATCTTTGTGTCGCTATGGCAGCTTCATTGTATACAGAGCACTCCTCAACCTTCAACAAGAACTACATCCGTCACCTTTAATATCAAACAATGAATGTTATCCATTGTATTAATGCCATGGGCATATTAATATAACTAGCATTACATTGTAAAAGATCTCATTACCACCATATACTGGTTGCTGGGCACTGGAAATTATTGCTGGGCACTGGTGGGATCGTATGAGGAAGCTTGGCAACTGTTTGTGGCAACTGTTTGTGGCAACTGTTTGTGGCAACTGTTTGTGGCAACTGTTTGTGGACTGTTCAGGCCATTGGCAAAGGCAGGACCAGACCCGAATTACTCAGAATTCATGTAACTAAATACCGAATGGGGATTTGTTTTAGATGGTGGATATTGCACTCTTCCCTTTGATATATTAAGTAAAAAATTTACACTTTTGTTTGTTTTAAAGACACATTTTATTTGAAGTTATCTGTGTGTATGTGTTCACACATATCTGTAATTTCAGGAATATTTAGACCTCAAATAAAGAGGTTTTACTACAAGTATTTATATACAAAATATATTTGCATTTGTTTAGATATCACTGGTCTGATTATAGATTGGTCACTGTTTTGTGCACTTTTTTGTCTGTACATTTATATCTTTATACATCTTGATGAATGCAAACAATACTGATAAGTAAAATGAGTGGATAGAAGAAGTACATCGTGCTAAACAAAAATCACAGTTTTTTGCTCTAATTATATCTTTGTTTTATTTTCTCCTTGGCTGGATTTTCATTACCTTAGATGTAAACTTCATTTCCCCTTTCCTCTTGTTTGCTTACTAAATAAATGTATGAGGCATTTAGCCCTAGTTCTCTTATACAATTCCCATCAGCAGTGCTTGCTTGTAGGGGAAATGCTCTGGTATAATTTGCTGAATTGTTTCTTTTGGCAGCGGCACAGCAGATGTCCAGCTAAATATGAAGTTATCAATGTAAAGCATCTGTAAATTTCCAATACGTGGGGCTGTCCCTTCTGAAAGAAGGAGTTGGAGTGAGGACTGGGACCAGTTATTCTGTCTTGTTAATGATATTGCAGCTCTCACAGTATTGCCTGGTAGATTCTATGTTTATATACTAGAACAGTGATTCCCAACCAGTAGCTCGTGAGTAACATGTTGCTCTCCAACCCCTTGGGTGTTGCTCCCAGTGGCCTCAAAGCAGGAGATTATTTTTGAATTCCAGGCTTAGAGGCAAGTTTTGGTTGTATAAAAAACATTCTCTCCTGTAGCTGCCAGTCCATATAGGGGCTACCATTAGCCAATCACAGCTCTTATTTGACATCCCCATGGACTTTTTCATGCTTGTGTTGCTCTCCAACTCTTTTTTACATTTAAATGTGGCTCACAAGCAAAAAAGGTTGGGGACCCCTGCACTAGAACATTGTACATGCCAATATAATGGCAGCTCAGCTATTAGCCTTGCAGGGCTGGGGTTCTAAGGCGGATTCTGATCTGAACACTGTATGTGAAAAATGAACTGACTCCTGCTGAAATGAACTCCCAATTAAATTAAATACATGGTACAAACTTAGATTGTACCTTCCACTGCATCAGGAACCAACAAAATATCTTTAATGCGCTGCATAAACACATGGGGGTTATAAATAATGGCTAATGTGTAGGAGTAACAGTGTTATGCTGATGCTTCATTTACAGGTTTTGCCACTGTTTATGGCCACAGAGTGACAGACATAGATGAGATTCAAGAAGCCAGCAAGATGACTGGAATCTGCCAGCAGACTGATATTTTTTTTGATGTTCTCACGGTGGAAGAGAACCTTCACATTTTTGCCTCCTTGAGGGGAATTGATGTGGAGACAAAGGAGCAAGAGGTACTAAATCAATTTCCCTAAAGTATTCCTCAATGTTGTTTATAGCCCTTAAAATCCATAAAAGAATATGAAGTAACATTTACAGAGAGGCAGACATTTGGCTGAAGGTCCCCTGATGAAGTGCAGATGATGGCTATAACCATTTAGCATGGAGGCAGCCTGGACATTCACATGATTGTTCTATTTTTGTTCTTTTTTACAGCATGTAAACACAATCCACTTAATCTGCCCAAAGAATCTCCTTTTGTTGGTTGCCATAGTAAAGGACCCCCACTACTAACTCCCACTTTTTTATTTGGTTCATGAAACAGCTTAAATAACCACTTTCCTTGCCAGTTCATCTACTTATAGCACAGCCCAAACAGCGCTCACTTCATGTGAAGATTGAAAAGGACTTTATGTTCAATCTTGTATATTTGTATTTATTAACAAAGAATAAAAGTAAATATTTTCCCTGCATTGCATTGAGTTGGGAGCTCCATTCTTTCATCCATCCTTTATTTTCTTCAAAATCCATAATAGATTCATCTTAGAACATTCACATTGGGAGAACAGGAGTATGATTAGGGCACATTCATCAGTATGATGTAGATATTATTTGTTTAAAATTGTGTGTGGTTGATGAATTATTTGCCTCTCTGGAACTTAATATTCTCTGTGGATTCCAGTTCATCCTCTAGATTGTCCTTTGTACTAGTTACAGATTAACTTTTGCAGAGCACATTGTTAAATAATTTAATGCCTTCCTTAGAAATAAAATTTCATTTGCACACCCACATGATGTGGCAGGGACCAGAAGGCAAGGAATGGATGCTTTTTTTTATCCAAATGTTATGTGCTGTTCATGTGAGGTTTTTTCAATCATGGAGAATGACCTGCTGATAACTAACTGCGTTGTCTTTGTTTTTATTTTCAGATAAATAAGATCTTATTTGATTTGGATATGCAGGCCCTGAAACACAACCATGCCAGAACGCTCAGCATTGGCCAGAAAAGGAAACTCTCTGTGGCCATTGCTGTTCTGGGAAACCCCAAGGTATATATTGAAACGAACTATTTTGATATAGGTCTCTATTTAATTTCAAAAACTGTCACTTCCATTATCTCCCAGTGTAATCTAAATAAAGATGAGCAAAATTCAGTGCAGTAACCAGCCGATATTTAATTTACTTATTCTACCTGTTGCATGAGCATGATCACACCTACTGAAATGAGGCAGTTTTACAAGAGCTGCTCCCTCCTCTGGAATTCTCTCCCACGGTCTGTCCGACTTTCTCCCAACCTTTCTGCTTTCAAGAAATCTCTAAAAACCCACTTTTTTAGAGAAGCCTACCCTCACTGTTAACCACTCAATGCAATACCGCTTACATTACTACATCTCTCACCCACTTTACTCTGATCTTGCCCACTCCCACACCTTGTGTATCATTCCCTTCCCGTTAGCTTTTTCTGTACAGGGCCTTCCTCACCTCCTGTACCAGTATTTATTGTGATGTATGTACAGTAACTCCATATTTATTGTGATGTATGTAACTCTTTATGTTCTATATATGTAATTCATGTGATTTGGTTGTATAATCACATTCACTTTACAGCGCTACGCAACAAGTTGGCGCTATAGAAATACATGTTAATAATAATAATAATAATAATAAGTGTTAGTAAATGGGTCTCACTCTTTAGTAGTGTGTCTGGAAGAAGCTGCAGGAGAACAATAATACCTGACCTTAATTACTGCCTGACATTCACTGTGACTTATGTCTGTAGGTTTTGCTTCTGGATGAACCCACTGCAGGCATGGATTCATGCTCTCGGCACACAGTGTGGAACCTGCTGAAGAACCGGAAGGGAAACCATGTTACTGTATTCAGCACTCACTGCATGGAGGAGGCGGATATTCTTGCAGGTATATGGTGGAAAATTATCCCGATTCAATGTGGTACCAGCTGCACCAAACTCGTGACTTATTTAGTGTGACCATATACTTGCTTGTTGTGATAACAAAAATCCTTGTTAACACATAAAGTTAATTTGTGATTAACGTAGACTGAAGCAATTTCTAATTGTGCTTTTAGATCGCAAAGCAGTGATTTCACAAGGATCGCTCAAATGCATTGGATCCTCGCTGTTTCTCAAGAGCAAATGGGGGGTCGGCTACCGTTTAAGGTATTTCTCATAGTGCAATCTGGATAAAATATGCTTAATACTTTCTGATCAAAGATTGCATTTGTTTGTTGTGCCCTTTAACCTAGCTTGAGAATAACTTTGATATCTACTGGAACATTAAGGGTTATTTAATAAATAAATTAGCCTAACTGGTTTCTGAGGGTTACTAGGTGCAAACTTTGTGATTTAACATTAGCTCTTAGCCCTGTATTTGTGGTGCACTAGGTATTTGGCAGCAGCACAAAACACAAATACTGATGGCATATGTTACACGTACTCAAATGCCTCTCCTTGCAGCATGGATATCAAAAAACCCTGTGATGTGGATGCCCTGTCTTTACTCATTACGCAGCACATTTCTGGAGCAAGTTTAATGCAACAGAGCGAGAATTCATTACTGTATTCATTGCCACTAAAGGATGTCAACAAATTCCCAGGTAAAGTTTCTTATAATGACAAATTGCCTCACGGGGAAACTTCGGGTGACTTTGGAAATCGAAGCACCGCAAATGCATATATAACGTACTTTCAGTTAAAAAAAGTATTCTGTGTTAACTTGGGAAATATTCCAGTGCAGAGATCTACTCTTAGGATACCAATATCTCCTATTAACTCTGTAGGTTTATTCTCTGCCCTGGACAGCGGATCAGACTTGGGAATAATCACATACGGAGTGTCAGCCACCACTTTGGAAGATGTTTTCTTTAAGCTGGAGACAGAGGCCGAGATTGATCAAACTGGTAATATTCAACCAAGAATCCAAAATACTTCAGGCATTTAAAAGGATATAGACAAGATACACCTGCCCTAAGTCTAATGATTTTTTCTTGTGCCTTATTCCAAGCTGCCTGATTGTGATAGCCTATGGCCCTGACAATGTGCCCTTGCAATAGTAGCCTTTGCTCACCTGACATATCTGGGTGGTCTCTATATTTTGTCAGGCAATTGTTTTTGATTGCCCTAATGAAATTCCCTAACATATGGAGCAGAGCTTCCAAAGGGGGTGCAGCAAACGGGCCTAGTCCCACCTATACATTTGCCGCACAACTGTCAGTAAGAAGTGACCATATCACAGAAACTGAGTTTTTTTGGTTTCCATATCTCTGCTACCAAGTCTGAAAGCTCCATTATTTGGCTCTGCTTCAGTGTGCGATGTGGGGCTGTTTGCGAGTTTAAGTTGATAAAATTGTTATATGTCACTATTCCTTTAAATGCCCCTTCTGCATAGGTTAGTAAGCAGTGGGCTGCTTTATTAGAAGATATTATATACGGTTTATAGAGGCATAGTGACACCTTCCTATTAAAACCTGGAACATGTCTCAATCCATTTAGCTTTCTACTTGCTAATTTCCCTAAGGTACCATTGATGAACAAAATCTCCAAAATACACAATTCGCTACCGAGAGCACCAGGGCAAATGATAAAATCAGACTTTAGTTTCATTTTAGCCAACAACACAAAAACATCATATTTTCACAGTGTGACAGTGTTAAAATTTTAATGGCAAATACAGTAGAATCATAGCTGCCTGAATGACCTTTTTAATTATTTGTTTATGCAAGTTTTAAAATATGAACTTACAAATGAAAGGATTTGATGTGGCTTCAGTGGGCATGGGACATTTGAATCCTCAGTAGAGTAAGAGCATAAACAGCTTCCCATAGTGTAAAGCAGCCAGTATAAATCTAGTGCCAGTTTCACTAGCCTTCTTATCCCAGCTACTAGAAAGGGAAAGCTTGTATCAGAAATAAATTGTATGATCTTTTTTCTCATATCTAAAGATAATGGGATTTTTAGTCAAAGGAACCTGGAAGAAGAGGGCAAATGGAAATCCATGGAAGACATAGAGCAAGGATTGCTGGAACTGTCACTGGAATCATCACCCTGTTCTGTGAATGGTTCAGCTCTATGGAAGCAGCAGGTTGCGGCCGTAGCCAAGTTACATTTCCGTAATTTGCATCGGGAGAGTAAATCTCTCCGGTGTATGTAAGTATTTGTACTGTAAACTCGTTAGAATGGCAGGGCAGAAAATGATTGCTTTTTTATGTCTGCAATAAAACCAATATTTAGATGATTGTTTTCATTCTCATAGGTACTGTGGTTCTCCCTGACACCTTTCCGGTTAGGCTACTGGCACCCTTCCCAGTATTTAATTTAGCACCTGTCCTTTACTGAGCTAGCCACACTCTATCTTCACAACATGACCATTTCTCTTGCCTCTTAAAATATTTTATTTCCCGTGATAATATCACTGACTAACACTGCATTTATATACACACAACATTTTATTTGAACAATATTTCAGAACATGTGAATATAGTGTAACGCAAGTCTAAATTTGGTTTATTGTGTGCATGATGCTATTATAATAATTATGCAGGTGTACCTTTATTATTGTGTTCTTTCAATGCCTGGTCTTGGCAGATGGACGGCAGGGCATAATGTATTCTTTTCAACAGTAAACAAAAAGTAAAGTGATATCCTACAAAGAACTAACAGAAGAGTGTTCCTACTGGCATACAAGGTGTATCACAACAGTCAGAGTAGGGTTGTATAGTGCTATAGTGGCATTGGAGTGTCCATGTGTTTTGTTTGTATTGTTGTTAGAATCTTTGTGTCTGTTTGTAGACCATACAATTCTCACTATGCTTAGCCTGGAATCTGTCCCTTCAAAGTCAATGTTGTTTTGGTGAATACTATTGGTGTAATCTCTGTCCTTATCCAAAAATAGCAGCTCAATGAGGAGTACCTTTTTGGAACACAGTCGGGCAGTATTATGATTTGCCCTGCCCCAAAGGACTATATTTGTAACGTTCCTAATCCAGGTGGCTTTCTTTGGACAAAATCTATTGCTTTATTAGCTTTTATTATTATTATCATTATTGCTATTATTATTATTAATAATAATAGTTAGTAATATTTATTAAGTCTTATTATAACAGTCCATATTTTTCCTTTAGGTGCTTGTGCCTGTTATTCTTCCTAGTGCCACAGGTGACCCTGTATCTCCTAGGCCTGTCCTACCACCAGTCATTGGCTCCCATCAGACTCTCAGCAGACATGTACTTTTCCCATCCCAAGCAGAAAAGCCACAAGTTTCTCACAAGTCTTCTGCTGCAGAACTCTACTGGTATTTCAAGCAAAGTATTCTCCGTGTACTCTCCTGTTTATTATTAAGGGAATGCTAAATCCAGTTACAATATCCTGGCACCAGGGAAACATCAATAAAAGAAACCTATGCATACCCTACATAGCTGCATGTAATATATTCTAAAGCTGTTAAACAGTGGATTTCTGTTTTAGTATCAGTCAAATGATGGCTGCATAAACACATTAAATGAAATTCAGTACGTTCACATACATCGTTTACCTTTTTGGTGTTACTGTTCCTTTAAGCCTTTTATTATTTCTTTCCGAATAGCATGACTCTTTCAGTTTAACATGAACTTTAAGAATACGTATTGGTTGTGAGCATGTGTTAACAAAACTGCACACTATCCAATTGTTTTACTGTTTATATCCATAGAACATAATTGTGCTTTACTTTATTTATTCACAGGTACAAATATTGACGAGCTCCTTGGCAACTTGAACAGCCAGAAGATAAAAATCGACTTGATCAATGGAAGTGACTACATGTCGGCATCTCCCCATAATGCAGCTCTGAATGTGTTCCTGTCTGGAGAGGTAGGGACGTCTTTCCTAGTGTATTCTATCTGTTTCATTTTAAAGTGGACCCGTCACCCCAAAAAAATATTCAAAATCCTATTTTATCACATTAGTCGATCAAAATGAACATTAATTACACTATATACATTATTTTAATCTTGTTTTCTTCAGTCTGGGAATTCATAATTATAACAAGCAGGCAGGAGTCATTATATGGACACTGTTATTAAGTCTTGTATCATCTCACAATCTTGTTTGTGCACCAGAATGGGGGACCTGATGTCTATCCCCATGTCCTAAAAAATTAAATGGAGAACTGGGGGAATGTGTGGGGAGCAGTGACATGTAGGAAGTGCTGAATGGAAAGTGATTGGCTGCCTAAGGCATAGAGGAGGGGCAGACAATATTTGATTGACAGCTGAGATCTTTAAATGAGCTTAAAACAGCTATGAATGGTTTAATAAAAATTTGAAATTGGATTTCATGTTTAATTTGAAAAGAACTTTTATTATACAGATATTTGTGTCTGGGTGACGGGTCCACTTTAAGTTATTCCTGCTGCTACAGTGCTCACCTACAAGAAACTTGCGTGGTCAAACATCATAGAAAGCTACTGAGAATAATATAGGAGATTTTAGCTTTGAGTATATGTTTGCCTCTTAGATAATGCAAAGGATTAACTGAAAGCTGAAAGTTTTTGCATGTTATGGAATGTTTTCCTTAACCTTCTTTATTTTAATCTCATGCAGCATTATACATATGAAGCCATTTTTAATGCCTCAATGGTGCATTCCCTGCCCGTTCTCATCAACACAATCAGTAACACTGTTCTTAGGCAACTTGGTGTCAACGAGAGCATCGAGGTCTGGAATAGCCCATTTTATCAGGTGACAAAAACATTCGACTATTTTGATCTATAGCAATGTATTGAGTAGGCCGTGACTGATTTCACATTATGAACTGTGTTTTCATACAGCACCAAACTTAATATGCCCAGCATGTCAATGCTGCTCACTTCTTTAAGGAGGTCTTTAACCTTTAAAGCTCTTTTTTTTAATGATGTGGCAATCATATTCTGAGATGAGCCAGAATACACGGTCTTCATTTAATTTTATTTTCCTTTCTTGTTTGCATTAGGACTTTTTACACACATCCTATGGATTAGATTTTTATTTTCTCATCGCGTATCTGGGAATCATGACAGGCATGCTACCGTATATTGCTATGGAAAACGCCTATAACTATAAGGTATGTTGCTTTGAATTTTCCAGTTCTTAATCCATGTGAAAAAGCATTGCTTGTTTGGTTGTAGAATGTCCCATTCAAATGTCATTTTGGCCCATCAGGGTTCCATGGAAAACTCTCTATTGTCAGCAGGTCCTTCTGCTTAGCCAGTTCTATGGAATTCCAAAATTAAATGGAGTTGAAATAGTTTAACTTCACTTGCTGTCAAGCAGCTCTTGGTGCATGTTTGAGATCTTATCTTGTTTTCTGTTCTGTAACAGGTAAAAGCTTATTCTCAGATGAAGATGGCCGGCCTATACCCATCAGCTTATTGGGTAGGACAAGCTGCAGTGGACATGCCTCTCTTCTTTCTGATGCTTCTTTTCATGGTCGGAAGCATGCTTGCTTTTAAATCTGGAATTGATCTCCATGCTGGAACAGTGGTGGCCATGGTGGGCATTCTTGCAGCATACCTTGTTGTATAATAAAGCAGTTTTTTGTGATATAGATAGTATGGGCATATCTAGATTTTGTTACAAGGGATGAAAAGGACGTTTGCCGTCACTTCCAATATAAGCCTGTGTGATTTCTTCAGTTCTTATCTTGTTGCACTAATAGATGTGTATTATACTGTTCACCATTCATTTGTTATGCTTTCCAGATTTTCTGCCTCATTGGCTATGTCCCTGCAGTTGTGTTTCTGACATATGTGGTTTCCTTCACTTACAAATTCATCAATGACACCAGGCAGTGGTGGTCCTTAATCTTTGCAGTGGTAAGTTTTTTATTTATAGATCTTCTAGTTTAGTGGGCTGCATATAGTTTTCTGTCTGTAGATAAACAGAAGGGGCTTGTCTGACTTTAATATGTCTTTTCACTGACTGCTTCCAGCAGTTGCCTTGGTGATGTCACACCCTGCCGTTGAGTCTGTGGTAAGAAGTGTATGGCCAGAGGTTTGGGAGGCTATAGGAAACATTATTGACAAATTCAGTTGAAAATAGCTGAATCGCATGCCAGTAGAAACACCACTACTGAAGCAATGGAAAACCCAGCAACAGGAGTATTGTGGGGGTTCTCATATTATTCTACTAAACTATTTCAGTGGCAATCTTTTTCTGAAACTAAAGTTGCCATGCGTTCACAGATAAAATCTAATCTAAATACTGGGGAGCAGTTTCCAAGCCCAAAATTCAGCTGTGAATACATTTTTTGTCTCCTTTGATTTACTGTTTATTGATGAGTGACATCTATATTAAAGGAGATCACAAAGACTCACCCCCAAACAACATTACAGCCCTGTTACCTGTCTGATATTTGGTTTTATATATTTATATATATGTGTGTGTGTATTTTTGTTTCTCTTTTTTTCATAGGTAGCTTCCATTTCCATCATTATTATTGAGGCGGCTATCTTCTTTGCAACAAGTGTTACCGTTACACAGCTTCATGTGTTCTTCTCCATATTTTTCCCTGTCTATCCACTCCTAGGCTGCCTTACCTGCTTTATTAAGGTATAACCTTCATCATTTCACGGATTACTTTGGGGTGTACATCACAGAAAATCAGCCCAATGTTCACATAGCACCTCCTTGGAGGCTCCTCTTCATGAAACATCTTGCATGTTAGCAAGTCCTTGTAACTTGTGTCTGACTCATGAATACTAAAATGAATAACAGAATAATATGGACAGGATTAGGTTAGTTCTATCCAGTTCTATTTAATGGCTCATTTATTTAACAAAATAATGTTATTTCTCTTGTTTGCTCAGATGTCAAGGAACTTGGCTCATAGTGATGTTGACAGCCTAACTCAGATTGGAAGGCTCTTGGTGGCAGTGTTTGCTGTAAGTAATGAGGCCCAGTATGTGATTTTTAATGCACAGACTCTTATCAATTCACCGCTGGGAATCTAATCACCTGTGAATGCTAATGTGGCAGGAACATTATAAATCTCATGGCTTGTCATGCAATGGTATATTAATTAAAAACAACCCTTGATGATCTGATATTATTGCTTTTATCTTGAGACTTGTGTCTGGACATTTTTTTTAAACTCTAATATGTTTTAATTTATCATTATCCTCCTTAGCAATAACCACCATGATGTAAACCAGTCACTAAACTGACACACAGTGTTTAAAACAGTTGTGCAAAGGCCAAGTGCTGGAAAAGAAGAGCCAATTAACATGGTTCTGTCTCACTGTACATAAACATGAGTAGCTGCTACTCCTAGTTATGTTTTTTTGCTATGTCCTCATAGGATACTATTGATAGCCAGGCTAATTCAGCAGCTACTCATCTCCCTGTGTGACACAGTTGCTTAACGATTATTTGCCTAAATATGCCAGTAGCAGCAATTTGGGTTTGGCATGGCTGGGAAGGTCATACAGCATTCAGTAGTCACACCCTTGCTGAACTACACTTCCATCAAACCTCAAGCTAATAAAGAAGCAGCAAAGGAAAAAAATGCAACCTATAATAGATTTGTGACTAATTATAAACCAAAGTCTACTGTGAAAAATTCACTTTTTATTATGTTTCTTATATCTTGCTGGTAAAATCATTTAAGAGGTAACGGAGTCAGTCTATTCTACGGTTCCCAAACTCTGCCATTATGTGCGCAAGTTAGGATTTATGAATAAGTTCTGAATCCGCTGTAGACAATCACTAATAATAACTGAGGTTTTCATTCGCTCGTTTCCTTTGCAGCCTTACGTGCATTCTCTGATCTTCTTCTTAATCCTGCGCTATCTGGAGATGAAAAATGGTGGGCGATCCATAAGGAAAGATCCCGTTTTTAGGTAGGCTTTTAAAGTGCAAACCAAAGAGTGAATGTAGATCTCACAAGAGTGAAATCTCTCCCATTTCTATAGGAATTTTAAAGACGTATTTATCAATGGGTGAAAGTGAGTGTTGACACATTAATAAATGCACTCTTAAAAACCCCATGGAATTGAATAAAAATAGAAATTTCACCCAAGCGAACTCTAAATGCATTCTTTGCGAAATATGCCCCAATATTTTCCCATTGAAGCAATGTGTTTAATTTGTTAAAAAAATATTTTCATTGTAACAATATTTATTCCTGGCTACCAATCAAATGATTGCATGCATTGTTTACCCTGCAGCTGACAAATTTGCCTAGTGTTTATAAATGAGCCAATGTTTAAAGGAATTCTGTCATGCTTTTTATGGTGTCGTTTTTATTTCTAAATGACACTGTTTACACTGATAGAATTCACTCTACAATCTAAAATTTAATTCCTGAAGTGTATTTTGGTTGTAATATTGGTGTGTAGCTGCATCTCAGGTCATTTTGCCTGGTCATGTGCTTTCAGAAAGAGCCAGCACTTTAGGACGGAACTGCTTTCTGGCAGGCTGTTGTTTCTCCTTCTCAATGTAACTGAATGTGTCTCAGTGGGACCTGGATTTTACTATTGAGTGTTGTTCTTAGATCTACCAGGCAGCTGTTATCTTGTGTTAGGGAGCTGTTATCTGGTTTCCTTCCCATTGTTCTGTTGTCAGGCTGATGGGGGGAATGGCAGGGGGTGATAGCACTCCAACTTGCAGTACAGCAGTAAAGAGTGACTGAAGTTTTTCAGACATGACCAGGGACAGCTGGGAAACTGACAATATGTCTAGCCTCATGTCATATTTCAAAATTAAATATGAAAAAATCTGTTTGCTCTTTCGAGAAATGGATTTTGGTGCAGAAGTCTGTTGGAGCAGCACTATTAACTGATTCGTTTTGAAAAAAGCATGATTTCCCATGACAGTATCCCTTTAAGTGTGCTACCATTTATGCAAAGAGCTGAGATTATAATTATAAATTCAAGGACTAAAATGAAACCCACTGTTTTATACAGAAGCCAGATTAAAAAAACCAAGCCATGGAAGTTCGCTGAAGTGCCTGAAGATGAAGATGAGGACGTGAGAGTGGAGAGAGCTCGGGTGGGTGAATTTATGTCACCGGACTGTAATGAGGTAAGAGGCCAACTTCCCCTAAACACATTGACTGGGTCAGATGAGCTGTGTATCTTCTTATTGAATGCAATATGTACTGAGGAAGGAAACATACTCTAAATGAAAGTGAAAGAATGAATTGAATGCATTTTTGTTTATACATGAATTTTACTGAAATAAGCTCACTGATTTTCTTGCAGAAGCCAATGATGTTAGTTAGTGGCTTGCACAAAGAACAGGATCAAGCTGGTAAAACGATTCTTGGGAAAGCAATGAGGAAACTTGTAGTGAATAATGTATCCTTTTGCGTGAGGAAAGGTCAGTTTATTTTATTTCTTCTTTTCATTAAAATTGTATAAAGACAACATTCTTGCTCAACTCTTCTTAAGAGACCATCTGTAGGGTAACATTTTTTTTCTTGGGTACAGGAGAAACACTGGGGCTGGTAGGACCAAACGGAGCCGGGAAAAGTGCCCTGCTCAACATGATGGTGGGACAGAGTGAGCTGGATGCTGGCCAGGTGAGTGACCCCTGAGATCTTTCTTTCAATGAAAATATTTATACTGTCTATACTTACTGACCTTAAAGGTTGGCATAGACATAACTTCTGTCAAAGAAAGTGTCTGTGTCTGAAGAGCTCATTTATGAAGCAAGTCCAAAACTCCTACACATACTGTCATGTATTTCATGAATTGTGCACTAGTCACTGCTCACAATATCAGAGTGGCCATGGTGTCACTAATAGACTTTGCATCCAAATTACTTGACACAACTCATCCATGCATCCATAGGGGGGCCCCAAGGCCAGATCTATACATATGCAGAATGGATACCCACCATAAATTGCCTCACATCCTACACTTTAAGCGTATGAGCCAGGGCCGGGACAAGTGTCTTCACTATACAAAAAGACCTACTGAAGAAACACCTACTTCATACAATCAAACATTTCCAACTCAGGGTACCATTATAGTGAACTCAATACAACTAGACAAGAGCCAAGGTATTAAGGGGCACTAAAGTGTAAAATAGAATAATTCTAGAAATTTTGTATTTTGTATACTATAGATAAACATGAACTTACTGCACCACAAGCCTAATCAAACAAATGATTTCTGCTTTCAAAGTTGGCTGTAGGGGGGCTTCCATCTTGTCACTTTGGTAACAATCTTTGCAAGACCATGCACATGCTCAGTGTGGTCTGGGCTTCAGTTGGGATGTTAGGCTTCGCATAAATTATCAAAACAGCACAAGACAAATAATATCTCCCATAGAAGCTGAAACAGCAAGACTGATTAATAATCTGAATATACAGACTCTTAGGGGCACATTTACTAAGGGTCAAAGTGAAAATTTGAATTAAATTAGAATTTCAAAAATTCAAATTTCGCAGTAATATTTGGCTACTTCGACTATCGAATAGCCCAAACTTCAATTAAAATTTTGAAGTACTTGTCTCTTTAAAAAAATAAAATTTGCCACCTTAAAGCTGTTGAATTGCTATTTTAGACTATGGGGGGCCTCCTAGAACCTTTACTGAGATTTCCTGGAAAATCGAAGGGTGTTTTCAAAACCATTTGAATCAAATGATGCATTAGAACGATTTTTATTCAATCGAAAATGTATCTATTCAGTCCATTTTCGCTTGAACATGCCCTTAAAAATAATTAGATGCTCGAATTTCGAAGTTTTTTAACTTCAAAATTCGACCCTTAGTAAATCTGCCCCTTAATGAGAGAAAAGGACCCATAATAATAATTGGCAGAACCTTTACGACTCCAAAGTGTAGATAATTAAGTGCAGTAATTGCAAGAACTCACAGACAAATATATGATTTCTATGTGAAGACTTTTAGCCCAACTATGAGGAGATTATAATATTTCAGTTGATGAAATACATAATGGTTCATGGCTCAGAGAATTCCATGTTTTCACAGATATTGATGGGAGATCCATCTACAGGCGAGCCAGGCCTCAGCCCACCAAGGTTTGTGGGATATTCCCCACAAATAAACTATTTCTGGCCAGAGATGAAGCTCCAGGAGCACCTTGACACATATGGAGCCATCAAAGGCATGAACAGCAGCGTTCTGAAAGAAGTAACAAGGAGGTAAATGTCCAACTACGAGGGAGTGAACAGACCACAGAATATCAGAAAAAAAGGTCATGTTCTGAAGCTGGAGGGTGGAAGGTTCAGGAGAAATGTTAGTAAGTACCATCATACTTTATAGAAAGGATGGTAGATTTATGTCACCGCCTGTTTTGCCAGTGATGGTCCAGTACCACAAACTATTGAATAAGACACTGGCCAGTTATAGATGGAGGTAGAAAAGCACAATATCTGCAAGTGTTGAAGGACAGGCTGAATATGATAATGTTTTCTTATTGTACTGCATGACATCAGGGTTGAACGTGACCACATTTTCATTGGTGGGCCATTTAAAGAAACATTTCAGCAGTTTCACCAGGTTTTTCCCAGCAAGCCTGTAGAGTACTTCTGTCAGGGAGGTATTAGGCATAACAACCTATGGGAGCTTTTGTGCATCTTGGTTTCTTCTACTTCCACCAGAGGAACTAGACCATTTTTTCTTTTGTAACTGCCTACAATTCTTTCAAGGGGTGATATTATTCAGTAATGTACTCACTTGTGTAAGTGCAGTTACTTGAATACCGTTTTGTGTTGTCGCAGGAGCCTTCTGATGCTCTTTCATTTATTAGTGTAAGTTATCTTGCATCTTTTTCAGAATAGTTGAGACCTTGGACCTGAAGGATCACCTCCGGGAGCCAGCCAAGAAGCTCTCAGTCGGTAACCAGAGAAAGGTGAGTTCTCTATCTGTATTCCAGGTTTGTTTTTAATGCAAACGTGTTTAGTGTGGAAGGTCATTTCCATGTTATTTCTCTCTTCTGTTCACCATAGCTGAGCTTTGCTCTGAGCATACTGGGTAATCCTGATATTATGCTTCTGGAAGAACCTTCCACTGGCTTGGATCCCAAAAACAAACAGATTATGTGGTCAGTATTCATGAAAATGCAAAACAGCAACTCCCTGCCTTTCCCTGAAAGCTCAGTTTATGTAAGGTCATGTGAAGTTGTAGTTCTGCTAAATATTTAGGTCTAGATCTTGCCTAATCCTCTGTTGGATCACAGACCTTACTTTTTAGTATTTTCCTGTCTTTAGTGTAATAATACAACAATGTCGTTAGAGAGAGCACACAGAAGTATTGGACCTGGGAGCCCTATTATTATGGATCTTTTTTTACATGAGCACCTTATATTTCTGTCCACAGGAAGGTGATCAGAGCGACATTAAAGAGCAAGGAACAGGCAGCTGTGATTACAACGCATTCCATGGAAGAAGCCGAAGCCGTCTGCGACAGGGTTGCCATTATGGTATCTGGCCAGTTAAGGTTGGCAGACTTAGAATTTTGACATATTTGTGTGTATGGGGTTATCATTCCCCAGATCACATTTAAGTAAATCTCCTTCTATGCAAAATAATTTTCAGGTGCAAAAAAAGAGGGGAATGAAAAGGGGAAATAAAAGGGAAAGTCCATAATGAATTTATTGCCAACATGAGTCTATTTCTATTTACCCCACAGATACATTGGCTCTGTCCAGCACCTGAAGAGCAAGTTCGGACGATATTTCTCACTGGAGTTAAAACTTGATACAAGAGCCAGAGATCAGAATGTGGAGCTTCTTCACAAGGAAATCCTGCAAATATTTCCCAGTGCAAGTCAGCAGGAGAGGTAACTTTGTCTGCACATGAATGCAAATCTATGGCTTCTCAGTTTAGCTGATTTACAGATATTGCATCATCTATTCTGCAGAATGGCTGGGCCTAGGGTTCTCTCTTTAATTATTAAATATACAAGGCATGGGAGAAGCCCTTCAGTTCTCTATCATACAGGCACAACGTCCGTACGGCCCATACGCAGACTCTGTACATGTTAGACATTATACTTGTTTAAAATAACAGAAGTAAACCCCAGCTCTCTCGTCTGTGATCCCTGCAGTTTTTCACTCATCCCTCTGAATTTCAGCTTTTCCTCTCTGATGTCTTACAAAGTTCCTAAAGAGGAGGTGGAGTCCCTCTCCCAAACATTCTCTAAACTGGAAGAAGGTACCGTGCCCCTTTTGTTTCAAATGTAGAGTGACTGAATGGAATTTACTCCAAACCTGGCCTACTATATTTTAAATGTTACTAAAGTGGAATACTATAACAAAACAAAAGTTTCACTCTAAGCCAAGAACATTAAACCATTATTAAAAATCGTGAAGTTTCAATCTTATTTTTATCACTTACTATTCTGCTTCTTACATTCTCCTTTCTTTGTAGTTAAACAAATGTATAATGTTGAAGAATACATCTTCTCTCAGGCAACTCTGGAACAGGTAAGATCAGCAGAATTAAATTATTCAATTGTAGCATCACTACATCTTGCAAAATATAATTCTTTTACACCATAAAACATATGTATCTCCTTTGTTATCCTTTATTGTAATCTACTGGTCATATCATTATATAATATTATATATTTATTATAAATATATATATATATATACACCTTCATCATGTTTATGTTTGTTACAAGTCAGTATGGGTTTCTGCACTTCAGCAGATGAAATTGTCTCTTTACTTTTCCATCATTATCATCAGTATCAGTTTAGGCACCCTACAAAGAAACAGTGGGAACAGAGGGAAGACTGTTTGAACTGTGTAAACTAGATGATAAACAGAATCATGATTTGTATTGGGGTAAAGGAAGCTGCTTGTGGCTGCATATAGCCAGATATTCTAGACCAGTGATCCCCAACCAGTAGCTGGTGAGTAACATGTTGCTCTCCAACCCCTTGGATGTTGCTCCCAGTGGCCTCAAAGCAGGTGCTTATTTTTGAATTCCAGACTTGGAGGCAAGTTTTAGTTGTATAAAAACTAAGTATAGTACCAAGCGGAGCCTCTTGTAGACTGTCAGTCCACATAGGGGCTACCAAATAGCCAATCACAGCCCTTATTTTACACCCCAAGGGACATTTTCATGCTTGTGTTGCACCTCAACTCTTTTTACATTTGAATGTGGCTCATGGGTAAAAAAGGTTGGGGATCCCTGTTCTAGAGGCTCAAGCCCACCTTTCTTGATTTATGTTTTTCCCACTGCATTGATATCTTCTGAAAATCACTTGTTATGGGTTTGAATTAGTAAAATATTCATGGATGAGTATGTTTAAAGGGGAAAAATGCTTTTTTTCTGCATTGAAATTAGGGATGCACTGAATCCAGGATTCTGTTCGGGATTCGGCCTTTTTTTAGCAGGATTCAGATTCCGCTGAATCCTTCTGCCCAGCCGAACTGAAGCCGAACCCTAATTTTCAAATGTAAATTAGGGTGTGGGAGGGAAATTGCATGACTTTTTGTCACAAAACAAGGAAATAAAAAAGGTTTTCCCCTTCCCACCCCTAATTTGCATATGCAAATTAGGGTTTGGATTTGGTCCGGTATTTGACCAAATCTTTCTCGAAGGATTCCAGGGTTCGGCCGAATCCAAAATAGTGGATTCGGTGCATCCCTAATTGAAATTCATTTCTCAAAAGAGCAAACAGATTTTTTTATATTTCATTTTGAAATCTGACATGAGTCTAGACATATTGTCAATGTCCCAGCTGCCCCTGGTCATGTGACTTGCGCTCTGATAAACTTCATTCACTCTTTACTGCTGTACTGCAAGTTGGAGTGATATCACTCCCTCCCCTCACCCCCCCCAGCAGCCTAACAACAGAACAATGGGAAGGTAACCAGATAACAGCTCCCTAACACAAGATAACAGCTGCCTGGTAGATCTAAGAACAACATTCAATAGTAAAACCCATGTCCCACTGCGTACTATTCAGTTACATTGAGAAGGAAAAACAACAGCCTGCCAGAAAGCAGTTCCCTCCTAAAGTGCTGGCACAAGTCACATGACCAGGGGCTGCTGGGAAATTGACAATATATCTAGCCCCATGTCAGATTTCAAAACTGAATATAAAAAAAAAGTGTTTGCTCTTTTGAGAAATGGATTTCAGTGCAGAATTCTACTGGAGCAGCACTATTAACTGATGTGTTTTGAAAAAAAAAACATGTTTTCCCATGACAGTATCCCTTTAAGGATATGGCCATTCTGCTTTTGTCCTTCAGGTATTCATTGAGTTAGCAAAAGAACAAGAGGAAGAAGATAACATTGCCACGATGAACAGCACATTGTGGTGGGAGAGAAGACAGGAGGACAGGGTTATTTTCTGACCCCCACACTCACATATCGAGTTATCTATGAATGTTGGGTAATGGGAAATGTAGGCTGATATCCCTTTGCTACAAGGGCCAGGAATGTGTTGCTGAAGGACATGGACTTCTCACGCCACAAAAGTCATGGAGTTGAGGTTGGTTTCAGACATTTTCTGTGGGCTTTGATGCAGTCTTTCTACAGTGCTTCCCTAATGGTTAAATAGCAATGCTCCTCCCCAGGGACAAAACCTCAAGAACCAATACCCAAACTTCTTCCCTGAGCCTTGGAGCAAGGAGGCCCTTCATTGGAGCAGAACGGTGCGACCACTTGATTGGCTTGTGCCTTTCACTAATTCAATAAATTCTCTCTCTACTTCTCCTTTGTGCTGTTGCTAAATGTGTCCAGTAAATGGAGCTACAGAAAGTGACTTCTTATTTTCAGTTCAAAGTTCCCCAAAAGCTTAGTCTGAAGTAACAATCAGTTCAGCACTACATCATTCTAATGGGGCGCAATTAAAGCCTAATATTTCATTTACAGGAGACAAAAGGTCTTCTATGTTTCATATCTTTATTCTTCAAACACGGTTACTGTTTCTTTTCTGTTGCTTATGAATGACGCTTGAAGTATTTGTATCGATTGCTCCGAGATCAAGTCTATGTACAAGTAATGTGTATTGTTTGCTATTGAGTGTGCTGAGAAACGTGGGAGGAATATGCAGATACTTATGAAGGAGTTGTATTGCTTTACCCCGGCATGTGGGCCCACCATCAGGCAAGTATAAGCATCACTGTTGTGGCCAACCTTGGGAAGAGCTATAGGGGTCTTCACGGAATTTGCACCTCAAGATCTGTATAGAAATGGAACCTTCCTATGAGCTCACGATGCCCATCAGGACTGGATTTAGGGCTGATGTTGCCCCAGGCACCGTATCTATGGAAATCCATGGACGAGGCTGGGCCACCCCCCCAAAACTTGCCTCCATAGGCACAGCCCCTCGGTGTCTTAATATAAATAAGCCCCTGTTGCCCATACGAGGCCAGTCAGGGTGACACCCGGGGTTATTTGCTGCATTGGGTGCCCCTAGCTTACTGCTTTGTCATTATTAAAGGGATGGTTCACCTTTGGTATAATTTTAGTATGATGTAGAGAGTTATATTCTGAGACAATTTACAACTGGTTTTCATTTTTTATTAAAGGTTTCTGAGTAAGTCGGCAGTTCTTCAATTTGCATTTTAAGCAATCTGGTATCTAGGGTCCAAATTCCCCTAGCAACCATGCATTGATGTGAATAAGAGACTGGAATATGAATAGGAGAGGGACTGAATAGAAAAATGAGGAATACAGATTAGCAATAACAATACATTTGTAGCCTTACAGAGCATTTGTTTTTTAGATGGGGTCAGTGACCCCCTTTTGAAAGCTGCAAAGAAACAGAAGAAAATGGCAAATAACTGTAAAACATAAATAACGAAGACCAGATGAAAGGTTGCTTAGAATTGGCCATTCTATAACATGCTAAAATTTACCTTAAATGTGAACCAGCCCTTTAACTGACTGTGTTGTGGTTGTGGGATGTTCAGAACCAATGATGACCTGATATTGGGGGGTGGGGGGCTTTGACCATTAAATTGTATGAGGCCCAATATTTCTGATGCAGAAAGTCCACAGATTTGTTACGGATTTCTAAATCCAATTTGAGAAGTGACACAAAATGTTCAATTAGTAATTGTGTTGCACCTTTTGTCATAGAAGCCTATTAACCTGTTGGCTAATGGCAGAAGTGGAGCTTCTTATCAAGCAGATAAATTGCTCCCCTATCCGAGCCCCTACTCCAAGAATCCCCCTCTTTGCCTGCACTCGGCACCATTGTGTTGGCTCAGGCACCTACAGCGGATTCTGGCACCAAATGCAAAGTCTTGTGTATGTACCCGGGCTCACCCAGTGGTTCTAGGTGTAGGCAATGGTTGATTTGTGGTGCAGGGGTAGAACATATCTGCTGGTCAGTGGCACATCTGGCACCAGCCTTATGGTTACGACTCAGAGTCGCTCACATTTTATCCCACAAATAAGATCTTAACTCTGGTGGGTCACTAGGTGATGCCATGATCAGTGCCTGATTTAAACCTGGTGCCCCCCCCCCCCCGTGGCCACTGACATCACCGGCCCTCACACACTAACCCACCATGTGCACACCTGACCCACTCGCACCCCAATGCACTTGCAAGCCCCTCCCCGTGCCCACAGCCTGACCCGCTGGCACCCTACCACCTCCCTTGTGCTCAAGCCCCGACCCACTCACACACGTGTGGACCCTTTCCTTGTACAGACCCAGTTCACTGCCATTACCTGATCCCTGATGCTGCTTCAGAATCCCCAGTTTAATGCGGCCAGTGTGTGGCCCCAGATCCTTGCCCACAAATCCAGTCCTGGCCACGATGCACTTTTTATTCAATTCCTATAGACTCGTATTCCTTCAGTCCTGGGCTCACTTTGACAATACAAACTTGTTACGTGTTTCATGGCACATTATATTGTGGTATAATAACATTTCTTTACTCTGATAAGTGTCAAGTTGTACTTAAAACTGCCAAGTCTGGGCTTTAAATGCTGATTATTGTAGTAATTATACTTCCATGCAGTAAATATGCTCAGGATCCAATTTCTGCAGTAATTATAGGTATGCCCAATGGCAATTATTCATTTCAGTAATTAAAGAAAATATTTGGTGGTTTGGGTAAATGAGAGGATATATGGGCATAGCCACAAATGTTTGTCCCCTTCTGTCAGTCCTTTATTCCCTGCAATGTGGGAAATATATTGGGGGAACTGTGCACAAAGCAGAATTGAGTTATTATATATTAGTTATATAATTATACACTGGATATTGAGGCTTCCCTGGTTTGTACAAACGTTTGTTTGTGATGCAACTCCCAGCACCCTCACATTTTGTAGTGACCTTAGACAGATGAGGCTCAGTTCATGGAAGTGCTTAGGAATTGGTGAATTCAATAGAATTAAGCAAGAACCCGAAACAGCCAAATGTAGCATGATACAATAAAAGTCATTTGCTTTCAACGTAAGAAAAGACCCATCATTTTGTATTTGTTTGATGTCCCTAAAGCTGCTCCAGGGATGAAATTTGTGAAATTCAGAAGTGGAAAGAAAATGTCCTTCAATGCAAATCTCATCATGTGCTCTAGTTCTTCCACCTATGGAGAACAGATTGGGTTTTTTTACCTTCCCATGTTGCATCGGAACCATTGCTTAAAGGGCACCATAACTAAAATGAAGTGCTGGGAAGGAGTGGCCACTTCCTCTTTGGCTGCTGGTACTGAACATTCATTGAGCCTGGGATCCGCCCCAGTAAGCCACATGCCCTAACAGGACCTCCAACTGTTAGTGATCCAAGTCGGGGACCAGGCCACCCCGTGAACGAGGGATAGCAAGAGCAGGGTAGCACTGTAATAGTCTCTCTAGAGAGAGAAAGATAGTCAGCTTATTTAGTATGAACAGTTCTGTGTTCCAACGAGGATTGTTAGCGGGAAGAGATCTTCTTTACAAAGCTCCCCTGTGTATCTTTTAGTGCAGGGATAATATTGTGCTAGAGACTAGGACTTGGGAGCAGCTACCCGGCCTTACTTGGTATTCCCATCAAGTCACATTACAGCACCAGGCACTTTGTATTGGAATGGATGTACCTTGACTATCCTGACTGAGGAATATTTCCTACTGTGATGTGTTGTATGGAAATCTGCTGACATCTCTACTACTCCTGTGTAACATCTAATACTCTATGAAAGCTCCTGTGTCAGTATTTAAACCTGGGGATAATAAATGTTCACCTTTTGTTTTAAAGAACCTCCTGGCGCCCATTTCATCTTTTATTGTACAGTTTGCCTGGGTATTGTAGTTATACTACCTCTTAAAGGATATCTTCCACCTGGCGAAGTCCCTGCTCTGGTGTGTAGGTCGCAGTGTAACCCATGTTTGCCTATCACTAGCTGGACACTTAACTCTTTGTGCTGTATATAGCCACACATAGGTGGTAACCTTGGTCCAGAAGTGGATTCTAACTGGGAGTCCTTGCCCTCAATAAATCATAAAAAAGCTGGTGTACCCCGAGATGCTTTTGCGCAGCTTATAAAATCTGATCCCACAGCGGGCATGTTTGCTTTGGATCTTCTGCTGGAATTTAAGGCGCCCTTTTTAGAGAGTTTCAACTATATAAATGTTTTTGGAGGTGGCGTACACTTCTCAAAAGTGCTCTGACAGGCTCTCTATAAAGAGGCCCCAATTTATGTCCAGGCTCATTAGGGGACACAGACGTGACAATATTATTAAAATAAAGAAACCGGAGCAGTAGCTGATACTGGTTTCCAAGCATCATGGATGAAAAAAAAGGATAGACATAACCAGGGCCGCTCCTGCCTGGCAAAAAGCCGCCCCTTGTAACTTTAAGAGCTGAATTTCCAGGTTTCGGCTCTGCTAGTGCAGAGAATGCAATTGTGGCGGCAGCCCCAGAAACACAGTACTGGTATCCCAGTAGGACTCCAAATAATTTGCTTTTATGAGAGTCCCACAAACCTCTCCGTCTCGTTAAAATCTGTTGGATGCCACTCGTGCTCGGGTATATCGGGCAGGGGATTTGGGCAAGATACCGCTTGGCATATAAATTTGTCTAGAGGACCATATCCAGTAGTATAGCCTCAGCCATAAATAATTGGAAAAAATAAACTGGTCAAAATTGCTAGTGTCCACCTTTACACAAGAGACCACAAGCTCTCCTCCAGCACCAGTCCTATTGCCCTCATCCCACGCCCTGATAAACTGATGAGCCACACTCTGGTCAAGCTCCATGGACTCCTCAAGGCCAGAAATCCTAGAACAACTCATCAGTAGAAGATTCAATGTAAAACCCGCTAATCAATAACAATTGTTCTAAAACAGCAATAACACAAGCAATAACAAACAGAAACTCAAAAGCAGTAATGAAAAGCTGAATACACAATAAATAAGTAAAAACACAATAGAACCAATTAAATAGTGATTTGATGATCATACGGAGAAACTCGTTAAACTTATTACTATATATGTTTAAGATTTCAATGCAAGAACAATCTACAAGTAAGAAGCAGTAGTGAAGTGCAGTACAAAGCTGCATATACAATAAAACACAACCTTTCTTTTTGGAAGGAAGAATCACAACTATTGCAACAGCCAACAGAAATACCTACCTGGCTCACTCCAGCCCTAATTCTCCTCTACCATTGGCTACAAAAATGTCCATCTACAACAACTAACAATCCATGTACTCACCTAAGCCAGACTTTTAATACCCACACACTGGATATCCACAGAACTACAAACAGCACATCATTAAAAAATCGAATTTGTATAAAAAGCTGGAACTCCCAAATACACCCCCTATTAACAAACCAAACTTCCCTCCCAAGATATGGCACGGATAGAAAACATCAAACAACTCAACTTCACAAATCAATTGTAACCATAGAAGTGAATTATAAAAACCAAACAGGCTAAGCCAAACCACTCTATAACCCTCTCAATCTTACCTGTCCTTGCTCTTCTGTTCTTTTCAACTTCTATTTTTCCAACCATTCTTCCAGACAATGACCAAATGTGTAATTTTCTGAAATAACCCAGTTAAAAAAAAATACACTTTTAAAAATCCCATTGGAATTAATAGAGTGAGTTTTTCTGTGGTGATCTCACAATGAAAAAACCTGGCCTCATGTCTCTCGAACGTGTCAATACCAGATATGTATAGTTTTAGGGAGATTTAGGACTTCTGTACAGCAAAAACTCCCGGCAGCACATTACCAAATTTGGAAAGCACCAAGGCAGAAAACGGCATACTTTAGATTCCAATGCCAAAAAATCCTGAAACAGTACATTTACCCCAAAAAAGCATATATTTTTGGAAAGTACACATTCTGCTGATTCCAAAATGGTTAACCATGTCTCTCTACTCCTAACTACCAAACATCAAAGCTTGTCTGAACGTAGCGGTTTTTATCAAAATTTAGAAAAATCACTTCAGAGGATTTATTTAGCTGCTCTGCATATCCCACACTGTATTAGGTACCAAGAAAAAACACCCTGGATATGATTGCCATGAGTTAGAGTCCTGCGCGGGTGCATTTTTTGGGACCTGTACCCGCAACCCTCCAACTGCAACCCAGACCCGCAGCCCGCATTCTTACCTGCTTGGACCCGCGACCCGAACCGTACCCATAACCCGCGATCTGCAACCCAGACCCGCAAACCCGCTGACCATCAAGAATCAGGAAGTGCATTGTAAACCAGAAGTGACATCATCGGAAGTAGCCGCACTCAGAAAAAAAAGGAGTAAAACAGGAAGTGCTGTCATTGTAAACTGGATGTGACATCATCGGAAGCAGCCGCGATCAGAAAAAAAAGGAGTAAAACAGGAAGTGCTGTCATTGTAAACTGGATGTGACATCATCAGTAGTAGAAATGCACAGAAAAAGAAAATCCTAGGTGAAAAGCCAAAAGGCTAAGACTACCACAATATTTATTCCCGTGCCACATTAGAGAGGCGGCAGCAGCAGGGATTTAGGAAAATGTGGTGTTTTGGATAACTGGGCTGATACAGGGTCTTAAACAAGGATGGGGGTTACCTCAATGATGATAATGCCGCTGTTTTTTAGGGGATAGAATCACTAGAATGTTTAAAGGAGCAGTATACACCTAAATACACCTTTATTAACAACAAGCGCATAAAATAGGACTTGTATGTTGAAATAACATTTTGCCTATTGTATCAAGTTTAAAAAGATCCATATTTCCTATTTTTTTTTTGCCAATAAACTTCTCTAAAGTTGGATTATGCTCAATAAACTCAGTTCCCTGTTCCTTTATAAACACAGTAATTGGTTCTACCTTTACACAAACAAATGTAATACACTGTCCCTATAGGGCTGGCGCAGACTTGGGGAGATTTAGTCGCCTCTTCTGCGCGGCGACAATCTCACTCAACAGCCTTCTTCCCGTCTTCTTGAATGAAGAATCAACGGCTCTTCCATTTCCAAAGATGCTTCAGGAGGAAACTTCAGAAATGAAAGCAGAGCGAGTGCATTAGAGCAGACAATTCTTCTTTAAAGCAGAGCAGAAAGAAGCAGAAGAGGCGATTAGTCGACTAAATGTCCCTGAATCTGCCCACCTGCCCCAAACCTTAATGGGGAGGTTCCTCACTGCTCTCGTATGATGGAAAACAAGGTTATCTGGCCTGTTGGAAAGTTATCAGAAGCCTTTTGCCACCAACATGTTGGTTAGTGGTGCCTGTTCATGGTTTTAGATCAAACTGCAATAAAAAAAATCATGTTAGAAGAGCATCTTTACTTCTGCTAGAATGTTCCAATTCTGGTTCCACTCCATTAGCCCAATCACTAAAGACCCCCATACAAGGGCCGATATAAGCTGCCGACAGACTGAGTCAGCAGCTTATTGGCCCGTCTGTGGGGCCATCTGACAGACTTCCCCAATCGATATCTGGCAAAAAGTCGGTTAAAAAAACCTAGTTGGATCTGTGCGTGTATCACCTACATTATGATCCGATCGTTGGGCTCTAGGACCCACGATCGGATCACCCCGATATCTCCCACTTCAATGTGGGCATATTAGGGAGAAATCCACTCGTTTGGCGATATCTCACGGTCTATGACCACCTTAACTCAGCTTCTTGGGTATCCTCAGTCTCATACCCCAACAAGGTTGGCTTTTATTGGAGAACTTCTAGTATCTCGGATGCTCCAGATGCTTTGGGATACAGCTCATTTCTATTATAGGCAACACATTGGGTGCATAATATAAAGCCACAATAATATTTTGTCTAACAATACAGTTTTACAATGAACATTAAGGGGGTTATTTATCAAAGGTTGAGCTTGTGAGAGTATTCTAGAATTGCTTTAAATGATCAAGTTTTTAAATACAAACCACGGATAAAAAAAAGCTGAAAACATCTTCAAGATACAAGATACCTCTGCCATTGACTTCTACATGACCTCGAAAGGTTGTAGTTAGAGTCATTTTGTATGAGATTTTGCAGCTTCGGGCATAATAAAAATGTAAGTTTTTACTGAAACTAACCTAGAAAAACTCAAATTTTAATCTGAAACAACCAGAGACCAGCAAGTGACAGACAGTAGTTTTGAGTGGGTTTACCCAAATCCTGTTTTTGCAGACAAAACTACCTCCTTGTTTGTGTGATTCTCGGGTAAAGCTTCTATCAGTGATCTGTCCCTCCTGGTGATCTCTCTGTTCCTCCCCCCAATGATTTATATGGCAATGCCCCTGCCAGTGATGTATCCAATGCCCTGCCCATGCGACGGATCCAATGCCCTGCCCATGCGACGGATCCAATGCC